>BSQZ01000020.1:10231321-10348632 GCA_033239005.1 Lamellibrachia satsuma | reverse complement strand
CTATTATACAGTTGTATATTATACACAGGGTTGAAAAAAATCATGATTTAAAAAAAATCAAAAAAATCGGATTTTTTGTATTTAAATCGGATTTATTTGATTTTTTTTATTTATTTGATTTTTTTAAAATCTGGTACATAGATATTTATATAGATGTTTAAATTTGTAAACTCTTTCAAACATGTTCTATTCAAATCTATTTGGGTTCTTGTCTTAACAGAGGATACATGATTTTTGCATATATAAAGACATTAGACAATGTCCACAAGGCCTCACCCCCTGTAGTTGCATAATCTGTCTTGGAAAGGAAAGCATGCTGTGTGTCTGTGTCTGTAGCAGTGCTAATTATTATTGTTATAGGGTGGATTAGCACCTGTCCAGAGCTCTGTGTACTCTGAGGGTCTCTAACCAGAATACAAACTGGTACAGTAACTGAGTCAACATACTGAATTGGTAACAACTAGCACAAGCTATAAGTGGACTTCAACTCAGGGCTTCTGTGTTGAAAAGATACTTCCTCTGGAAGACAAGTTTGTGTGGCTTCACTGCATTCAGAAAGGGAATAGCTCAAACATACACAATGTCAAACAAAAATTTACTATCAGGCTATCTGGTGACAATACAGCTACACAAGTGTGCGCGCTTTGTGTTTTGTATTAAAAAACATACAAAACTTTGTTGATCTCGATGCTTGTAAACAATTATTTGGGTTAAATTCATATAAATCAGCGATTAAAAAAACCGGAAGTCAAAAAAAATCATAAATCAATGATTTTTTTGATTTTTTTTGAGTGATTTAAATCATGATTTAAATCAATGATTGAAATCAAATGATTTAAATCAAACAACCCTGATTATACACAGACAAATGTTAGGCTACAACAGATAGGACAGTACCAGTTGCATGTTTGTTAACAATATCATTGTTAATTTTGATGCCCTATTGAGCAAGAATATTGATGGTTTTCGAAACCGGGTTTATGACATTGAAAATAATTTGACAAAATGTACGAACACTTATATAATTATACAAAATAATATTCTTAATTGATCCATGTGGTCTATGTGGATACAAGCACTTTATTGTGTACAGTGGTGATTTTATATCCCATTTATATATTTTAAATTATTAATTAATATAAATTAAAAAAACAAATTTTTTATGTATTTATTTTTTCAATGTATGTACGTATGTATATTTGTAACTTATTTATTTGTTGTACCTAATTTTTTTTACTTATTTATATCAAATTATATATACATATATTTTTTTAACATTATTTTTATGTACATGTATATTTCCTTGCAATTGGGTTTATTTACCTGAAATAAAAGTATTCATATTCGCATTAATTAACTCAAAATTATACTTCATACATATTATAATTATTTTATATAACTTTAAAGCACCATTTATAACTGGAACCGGAACTCTTGAGATATTGTTAGACTATGAAGATCTGATCCCTGAGGAAACACAAGAATCCAGCGTTCAGAACCATCCTAAGGTAACCTAAGGTAATATAATTTTGAGGAACTCGCCAAAGAAATAAATGACATACACATTAGTACGTCACGACTACGTCATATTTGGTTAACATGAACAAAGTATGTCTGCCACAGCAGCAGAAAGACTTCAGCAGACAGTTGAATGATAAACAAAAGTGCAAGATGAACAGCGTAGTTAGATTGTCGTCATACTGCAGTGCACTTGGATCACAATTACCAGACCATTATGTTCCATGTTCACGGCGAACACATTTACGCAGGCAGAAGCCTCAGGAAGTCCGCATTGAAGCACATGCGACTGTTACTACGGAAATATTATCATCGTTTCCAGGAATCCACAGTCTGACTCAGGGGATATCCAAATGTGCTGGTGGTAGAAGTACTAAGTTAAGCACATAGTCGGTTAAGTCCAACATAAGGACATATCAGATATTAAATGTGCAGTGTTCCTTAATGACAAATGATGGACGAACTTACAAGTGATAGCTGGATAGACTCCAGGAAAATATGCACAAAGTTGGCTTTAAGGTAGCTGGGATGGCTAATGTGTCAGCTGATTTTGTATTTATTTTTTCATAACATGCTAGGATATACTAAACGTAGACACACCAAAACACCAGCATTAACGTCTTATTTTCCATCCTTAAAAAAACAGTCTTTTTGGAAAATCTTCCTGATTTCTTAGAAACGTAGATGATGTTTCCATAGCGACCGCGTGCTACGGTTTTTTAACCAGTTATATTCGTTCGCCGTGAAAGCGGAATATAACGTCTAGTTACTGTGATTCCAGTACACATCAGTATTATATCTACCTAACTAAATAATTTCCTTGAACCAGCAAATATCGGCACTAACGTAGTTTATTGTGCTTTTGAACCAATAAAGGAAATGACCTGTGACCCAGACCTGGTGACCCGGGTAATGGGCCAATCAAAATGATCGTAAACACATCCTACTACATGTTTGTCAGATGGCTGGCATAACCTGATATCGTAGACGACAACATGTTACAGATACAGATTCAAGGGCCATTGTGGCAACACATTAAGAGGACATGTCAATATTACAAATTACCATTATGTTTTGTCAACAATATGCAAAAAGCCAGCGAAAATTGCCACATTTCAAGCATCATACGCATATCTATCAACATTTCTGTTATTATTAATAATCAGGAAATTATGTTTAATTTAATATTTTAGAAAAACTACAACACTTAGTAAGCTGCAATTTGGCGAATGAATGCTTCTTACATGTGGGAAACTTTATACAGTTTAGAATTAAGATTGGTGTAGGGTTTGTGTCAAAAATACACTGCCACTTTAGGCTGTCATTCAACTTTTGCTTAATTCATTCATTCATTCATTATTTGATATTGAATATAAAATATATGTTATAGTCATTATTGAATGAAGATGGATAGGGCAAGGAAAAGTCAAGTTAAACAATGGAAAGAGTAATTTTTCAGAGAGATGACAAAGAAAGCCGAACAAGCATTGCTGGAATGGACACCTATCAGCAATAGAATTATGTATGCTAGATTCTTCTCCAAATATGTGAAGCTATCAATTATACAAGTCTATGCGCCAAAGAATGAAGCCAACGATGTAGATAAAGACAAACAACTACAGACAGTTATGGACAGTGTTCATAAGCATGACATACTCCTAGTAATGGGGGATTTAAAAGTCAAAGTTGGAGGAAACAACAAAGGACATGACAACATAACAGGAAGCCATGGAGTAGGTGAAAGAAATGACAACGGAGAAAGAGTCAATAACCTTGTGGTAAAATTGTCCACATAAACTGATACATCAGCAGACATCGACGTCTCCAGGAGGAAGGGCAAAGAATCAAATAGACCATGTGTTAGTGAGCAGGCAACAACAGACATCAGTAATGGACGCTAGAGCCATGATAGGAGCAGACATTGGGAGCGACCAACAATTAGTGCGCTTAAAAATCAAGCTGAAACTAAAGAGAAAACAAAAGAATAAGGCGACCAGAATGAAATTTGAAAAAATTAAGTTCAGCAACCAGCCATTAAAGCACAATTCTCACTGAAGTTGCACAACAAATATAATATATTACAAGACTACGATTGGAATTCCAGAAAAGCTGGTGAAACTCATGCTGTTCTTCTGCAGGAACTTCTCCTGTAGACAACAACCAAATTCATCATCGTTTCTATTCACCCTAGCCATCGACTGGGCAACAAAAAATATGATCAACCAACAGCGGACTGGCATCAGATGGAACCTTTACTCTTCACTCGAAGATCTAATATATATGCAGATGACACTCGAGACAAGGTACAGAGGAAAATTAGCAACCTAGAGCAACAAGCAAGTTCAATTGGTCTCTCAGTTAATGCAAAAAAGACAAAAGTATTAACAAACAGCAACTTGACACAGCAACCTATTGTGATCAACAATCATCAACTCGAGTACGTCAACAAGTTCACTTACCTGGGGAGCATCATCAGTCTCCAAGACGATGCAGAAGAAGATATCAAAGCACGATTGGGAAAAGCCAGGTCAGCATTTGCAATTCTACAGCTGCTCTGCTCTGGAGATCCTCAGTATACTCCCAAAAGACCAAACTCAGAATCTACCAGAACAATGTCCTCTCTGTACTCCTCTATGGCTCAGAGTGCTGGTGCATGACACAACAAGACACCAATATATGTTCAAGCTTCCACAACACCTGCTTAAGGAAGATACTGAAAATGTACTAGCCAGATACCATCTCCAACACCAGACACCACCAAGCAACAAAACAGTAACACATCTGCCTCATCCTGAAAAAGAGAAGGTGGACATGGCTTGGTCATATCTATAGGATAAGCAACGACCTGCCAGCAAAAACAGCGATAACGTTGATGCCAGAAGGAAACAGAAAAAGAGGCAGGCCGAAAACAACGTGGCAATGAACAATGATTTAACAAGATTTAACAAGATTTGCCATCCAAGCCAGAGGCTCAGATGGCAAGTGGACAAGGAAGCCATTGGCTTATCGAGAGTCCAACAATGTTCATCTACTTATAACCCGCCCTCCTGAGATATGTGTCAACCTTGTTTTTAAACATATTCACGCTGCTAGCAGTTACACAATCTGTAGACAATTTGTTCCATTCATTTATTGTCCTCTGTGAGAACGAGTGCTTCCTGATGTCCAATCTACATTGATCCTTTACTAATTTTACCTCATGTACTCTAGTTCTGCTATCCTTCTTGAGTGAGAAAAACATATTTCTATCAATATTTTCATACCCATTCAATATCTTAAAAACTTCAATCTGATCTCCTCTTAACCTCCTTGTCTCTAGAGTTGTTAAACCACATTCTTTCAGGCGTTCTTCATAACTAAGGTCTCTAAGTTCTGGAATCATTTTAGTTGCTCTCCTTTGTATGCGTTCAAGCGTATCTATATCCTTCTTACGATATGGTCTCCATGCTTGTATACAGTATTCTAAATGAGGTCTAACTATTGCTTTATAAAGAGGTATAATTAACTTTTTTCCCTTGTATGTTATGTTTCTTCTAATCAATCCAAGAATTTGATTACCCTTTGAAGCTGCAATACCACCCTGCTCTGAAACTTTCATATCAGCGCTTATTGTAACTCCTAAGTCCTTTTCTTTTACAGTAGTACCCAGAACAGTATCTTCCATTTTATAGTTTACATTCAAGTTCCCATGTCTTGTATGTAGGCATTTACATTTCCCAAAATTGAACAGGGCTTAATGGAATGGAAGAAGAACTAACGGCTGCTGAGCACAGCAGCAAGGAGAGCCCAAGACAGCGGGATCTGGCGAGATCTTGTGGGAGCTTTATGTGTCACACGGCATGAAGAGGATAAGTAAGTAAATAAGTAACAAGATTACGATGAAACAGACGAAGAAGTAGTTGTGAAACAATGGCAGGACTTTGAGGCTGCATACAAAGAAATAGCCCAAGAAGTACTGGGGTACAAAAAGAAAGGGCAAAACCATGGATCTGCAAGGAGTCGTGGGAGCTAGTAGAAGAGAGAAAATGACTGAAGAACAACATCGAGCAGTCAAAGTCAGACAGGATTAAGCAGAATGACATGGATAAATATAGGTGTAAAGACAAAGAAGTGAAGAAGAGCATGAGGCAAGACAAGAGGAAGTGGGTTGACCACCTTGCCATGGAAGCAGAGGAAGCAGCACGTAATGGAAGAATGAAAGACGTGTATGGTTTTTAAAAAAACCTCAGTAATGACAAATGCAGTGAAAGACAAATGTGGAAATGTATTAACATAAGGTTTGGCCAGTAAGGAACGATGGAAAGAACACTGAGGAAGTCCTTAGTAGACATGTACCCGATGATCCTGTAATAAATGTGGAGATATATCCTATCATAAATGAAATCAGCTCTGCCCCAATAACAAAGGTAGAAATTAGAACAGCAATAAGGAAGATGAAAAACAGTAAAGCCTTGTCGGCTCAATAAGACTTCACAAAAAGTGTAATCGTGACAGATACGGATCATATAGATGGCACCAATATAACCTAGGTAGTGCCAAGCAATGTTCGTCATGTTTAAATAATGCATATCACACACCAATACATTAGGTAGTAAATTGCATCAGATGTTTTAATATAATGATTGAAATTACATTAGTGAAAACAATTTGTGATTTATGAATATCAAAACGAATGGCCATCATCTAAATCGGTCAGTCAGTCAGTATTCGTGAACAAGAAGGCTGAAAGGTTTTACAAACACATTTGTTGTAACAAAGTTAACTAGTGGTTAAGTTTTGCAATTCAGTCCCATCTATGTTTACAAATGTAACTCTGCACAAACTTTCTGCATTTTGGTAATTCATGGTAATTTTTATCGCGAAAAGTAGGCGTTTGCTATAAGTAAGTACTTAATAAGTACTGTATTCCACCTATTCACAACGTGGTATAACGTTTGCACATTTCAAGCCACAAGGCTTGTTGGAATAAGTCACAAACTGGAAAGTCAAATCAAGTCTTGTATCATCTATCTGAATTTCAAATAAAATCGCAAGTCGTCAACATAAACTGGAATACATGATATATTTAATATTAATGTCGTCATTAGTATTTTCAATTGACAAACAAACTAATCATTATTAATTAATAAAATCAATTGATAAGAAACTATTATAAAGGCATGAATGTACTATTACACATGTAATACGCTTGTAATATATCACCCATGCATAAATTAAAGTATACGTATGCACTTTATACGTCTAACATCAGAACGTAATCCTTATTTGTACATGCGGTACTGACGTATACCAAAATAAAGTAACTGCTGTAATTATTGAATATGGAATAACTCAATAATTGACTAAACGTCTGCTATGAAATTGTTAACCTACCTTCTGCACCAGTCAACCGTGAAGCAACATCTTGAAAGTATCCTGAAGTAAAGACAAAGTTTATATCAGTGTGAGTTAAAGCACATGGAAATTATAAATTGGTTGCCAATCCGTCTTAGTACCGAACACTACTGATCCACAAAAGTCATTATGAGTGATAATTTACGGTAAAAATACTAATTATTAAAACGAATTCTTCAAAGGTTCATTTATGGTAGCTACAGTTACAGATGAGTTGCATCAATATCAAAGACAACATGAATAATATATCACAATTGAAATTACAGTATTTAATACTTTTTGTGCAAACCTAGAATTCACGCATTTCGTGAAATGACCGAAAATAGTTTACACTGAATATATACGAATACAGGAAGAATATAATATTAATTTTATAATGTAATGATGTATCACGTAAAACAAATTAATATAAAAAACATTGACAGGGTTTCCACTATTTGCCTACCTGCTGTAACAGATAACTGGGAATCAAGGCGCTGAACATCGCCTGAAAGTAAAAACAAGATGTGTTTTTACGAATAATAATAAAACAGTAAAACATGACATTAGAAGATACATTACTCTTACTTTTCTTAATATACATAAAACATAATACGGATATGATACATTCATAATTATATAAATAAAATAAAGTAGTTTGTAACTACGTCTGTCTGTTACTTCATATTTCCGTTAGTTTCGCATGTATAGGGTTGACATTTTGTACGGGTGTCCAGGGGCAAATGTTGGCGGCATACAACTATTTTATATTCCCCAGATGTTGGGTTTTACATTAAAGAAATCAATGTGGACGTTAGACATAAATATCGTAACTCATAATAATAGTTACGTACATTTGTACTTGACTTTTTGGGCGTGAAGTCGTCTTTGCCATTGCACTACCAAAATTGACTAGGTAGTGCAAGGAGTCATAAGTTGTCACTGCCATTACACTACCAATATTGATATGTTAGTGCAAGGAGTCATAATTTGTCACTGCCATTGCACTACTAACACTGACTGGCTAGGGCAAGGAGTCGTAAGTTGTCACTTCCATTGCACTACCAAAACTAACTACGTAGTGCAAGGAGCCATAAGTTCTCACTGCTATTTCATTACCAACACAGCCTGGGTAGTGCAAGGAGTCTTAAGTTGTCTCTGCCATTGCACTACCAACACAGCCTGGGTAGGGCAAGGAGTCATAAGTTGTCACTGCCATTGCAATATACCAACACTAACTGGGTAGGGCAAGGTGTCATAAGCGTTTGCAGTGGTTCCCTTCACAACGTGGTATAACTTTTGCACATTTCGAGCCACCAGACTTGTTGGCACAAATCACAAACTAAAAATCAAGTCAAGTTTTGCATCATCTATCTGAATTTCAAGAAAAATCGCCAAGTTATGAACATTAACAAAATTAACAAGTCTGCCAGTAAGAAACTAAACAGTTAACTCAGGTAAACTGGAATGAATTACATATTTAATGGAGTCTGTAGTATATCCAATTGAATAGCAAACTATTATTCAGTGATGAAACAAACTAATAAGAACCTATTATTAAGGTTTGACTGAACTAATATGCCTAAATAAATCACCCATGGGTAAAAAAAACTCGCAAGCACGCACCTTATATGCCTAACATCAGAAAGTAATCTTAAGTTATAGATGCGGTATTGACGTACATCAAAACAAAGTAATTACTGTAGTTCTATAGTAGAATACTGAATAATTGACTAAACGTCTGGTACGAAACTGTCAACCTACTTTCTGCACAAGTCAACCGTGAAGCAACATCTTCAACGTCTCCTAAAAAAAGAAAATTTTTGCATCAGTGTGACTTAGAGGCACATGGACATTATAAATTGGTTGCCAATCTGTCTTAGTAACTAACACTATTGATCCACAACAGTCATTACGAGTGTGAGGGACCACCGATAATTTACGGTAAAAATGCAAATTTTTAAAACAAATTTTTCAAAGGTTAATTTATGGTAGCTACAGTTCCAGATCAATTGTATCAATATCAAAGAAAACAACATGAATAATATATAACACCAGAAATTACAGTATATAATACTCTTTGTGCAAATCTAGAATCCACACATTTCGTGAATTGACTGAAAGTAGATTACACTTAATACATACAAATGCAGCTACAATATAATATTCATTTTATAATTTAATAAAACAAATTAATACAAAAAAACATTGACAGGATTTCCACTATGTGTTATTTGCCTACCTGCAGTAACAGATAACTGGGAATCAAGGCGCTGAACATCGCCTGAAAGTAAAAACAACATGAGTTTTTGTCAATAATAACATTTGAATCAATCAACCAATCATTGCCATCTCGAAAACCTAGCTGCCAACCTGCCATGCTGGGTAATGTTTGAACAAAACCAAGGGGCTTATACCAAGTTTATCTCAGTTGCTACCAAGTTTGCACACTATTGACCAACATTTTTAAAAAACATCCTATCCTTGAGACAATAATTAACTGTCCACCAAGCAGCAGCCGAAAAGTATGGGTCTACTATGGGATAACAAGACTGTTACGTGACAGTAACATTGCTTTTCTGTTTCATTCCAATGAATATATGAAACTTCTACATCCGACTTGAATTGTGTGAAGTTAATTTAATTGAGAAATTTATGAGTTAAATGTAATTTAATTAGTGATACACCCATCAGTTAATTAAAAAATGGAAAATGTAACGGAAATAGTAATAGTTTGAAATGTAATAGTAATAGATTACATTGCATTCAGCATGTATTAGTAATTGAAAGGAGACAAAATAACAATAATATATTACATTGCAATGTAATAGAACCCAAGCATGCAACACAGACTGGGTAGTGCAAGGATTCGTAAGTTGTCACTGCCATTGCACTACCAACACTGACTGGGTAGTGCAAGGAGTCGTAAGTTGTCACTGCCATTGTACTACCAACACTGACTGGGTACGGCAAGGAGCCAAACGTTGTCACTGCCATTGCACTAACAACACAGATTGAGTAGGGCATGAAGTCGTAAGTTGTCACTGCCATGGCAGCATCAACACTGACTGGGTAGGGCAAGCAGTCATAAGTAGTAACTGCGATTGCACTACCAAAACTCACTGGGTAGGGCAAGGTGTCATAAGTAGTCACTGCCATTGTACTACGAACACTTACTGGGCAGGGCATGGAGTCATAATTTGTCACTGCCATTGCACTACTAACACTGACTGGGTAGGGCAACGAGTCATAAGTTGTCACTGCCATTGCACTATGCCAACACTGACTGGGTAGGACAAGGAGTCATAATAGTCACTGCCATTGTACTACGAACACTTACTGGGTAGGGCATGGAGTCATAATTTGTCATTGCCATTGCACTACTAACACTGACTGGGTAGGGCAACGAGTCATAAGTTGTCACTGCCATTGCACTATGCCAACACTGACTGGGTAGGACAAGGAGTCATAAGTTGTCACTGCCATTGCACTATACCAACACTGACTGGGTAGGACAAGGAGTCAAAAGCGTTTGCAGTGGTTGCTGTCACAACGTGGTATAACTTTTGCACATTTCGAGCCACCAGACTTGTTGGCACAAATCACAAACTAAAAATCAAGTCAAGTTTTGCATCACCTATCTGAATTTCAAGAAAAATCGCCAAGTTATGAACATTAATGAAATTAACAAGTCTGCCAGTAAGAAACTCAACAGTTAAACTCAAGTGAACTGGAATGAATTATATATTTAATGCAGTCTTTAGTATATCCAATTGAATGGCAAACTAACTATTATTCAGTGATAAAACAAACAAACAAGAACCTATTATTAAGGTTTGACTGAACTAATACGCCTGTAATAAAACACCCATGGGTAAAAAAAACTCGCAAGTACACACCTTATATGCCTAACATCAGAAAGTAATCCTAAGTTGTAGATGCGGTATTGACATACATCAAAACAAAGTAATTACTGTAGTTCTATATTAGAATACTGAATAATTGACTAAACGTCTGCTATGAAACTGTCAACCTACCTTCTGCACCAGTCAACCGTGAAGCAACATCTTCAATGTCTCCTGAAGAAAAGAAAATGTTTGCATCAGTGCGACTTAGAGGCACATGGACATTTTAAATTGGTTGCCAATCCGTCTTAGTAACAAACACTATTGATCCACAACAGTCATTACGAGTGTCAGGGACCGCCGATAGTTTGCGGTAAAAATGTAAATTTTTAAAACAACTTTTTCAAAGGTTAATTTATGGTAGCTACAGTTTCAGATAAATTGTATCAATATCAAAGAAAACGACATGAATAATATATAACACCAGAAATTACAGTATATAATACTCTTTGTGCAAACCTAGAATCCAGGTATTTCGTGAATTGACTGAAAGTAGATTACACTTAATACATACAAATACAGCTACAATATAATATTCATTTTATAATTTAATAAAACAAATTAATACAAAAAACATTTACAGGATTTCCACTATGGGTTATTTGCCTACCTGCAGTAACAGATGACTGGGAATCAAGGCGCTGAACTTCACCTGAAAGTAAAAACAAGATGAGTTTTTGTCAATAATAACATCTGAATCAATCAACCAATCATTGCCATCAACAAAACCTAGCTGCCAACCTGCCATGCTGGGTAATGTATCAACAAAACCAAGGGGCTTATACCAAGTTTTTCTCAGTTGCTAGCAAGTTTGCACACTATTGACCAACATTTTTAAAAACATCCTATCCTTGAGCCAATAATTAACTGTCCACCAAGCAGCAACCAAACAGTATGGGTCTAGTATGGGATAACCAGACTTTTATGTGACAGTAACATTGCTTTTCTGTTTTATTCCAATGAATATATATACTTCTACATCCGACTTGAATTGTGTAAAGTTAATTTAATTGAAAAATTTATGAGTTAAATGTAATTTAATTTGTGATACACCCATTAGTTAATTAGGAAATGGAAAATGTAATGGAAATAGTAATAGTTTGAAATGTAATAGTAATAGACTACATTACATTCAACATGTATTAGTAAATGAAAGGAGAAAAGGTAACAATAATATATTACATTGCAATGTAATAGAACCCAAGCATGCAACACTGACTGGGTAGTGCAAGGATTCGTAAGTTGTCATTGCCATTGCACTGCCAACACTGACTGGGTAGGACAAGGACCCATAACTTGTGACTGCCATAGAGCTACCAACACTAATTGGGTAGTGCAAGGAGCCAAACGTTGTCACTGCCATTGTACTACCATCACCGACTGGGTAGGGCAACGAGTCATAATTTGTCACTGCCATTGCACTACAAACACTGACTGGGTAGGGCAACGAGTCATAAGTTGTCTCTGCCATTGCACTAACAACACAGACTGGGTACTGCAATGAGTCATAAGTTGTCACTGCCATTGCACTAACACAGACTGGGTAGTGCAATGAGTCATAAGTTGTCACTGCCATTGCACTAACACAGACTGGGTAGTGCAATGAGTCATAAGTTGTCTCTGCCATTGCACTAACAACACAGACTGGGTAGTGCAAGGAGTCATAAGTTGTCTCTGCCATTGCACTAACAACACAGACTGGGTAGTGCAATGAGTCATAAGTTGTCTCTGCCATTGCACTAACAACACAGACTGGGTAGTGCAAGGAGTCATAAGTTGTCTCTGCCACTGCACTAACAACACAGACTGGGTAGTGCAATGAGTCATAAGTTGTCTCTGCCATTGCACTAACAACACAGACTGGGTAGTGCAATGAGTCATAAGTTGTCTCTGCCATTGCACTAACAACACATACTGGGTAGGGAAAGGTGTCATAAGTTGTCTCTGCCATTGCACTAACAACACAGACTGGGTAGGGCAATGAGTCATAAGTTGTCTCTGCCATTGCACTAACAACACATACTGGGTACTGCAATGAGTCATAAGTTGTTACTGCCATTGCACTAACACAGACTGGGTAGTGCAATGAGTCATAAGTTGTCTGTGCCATTGCACTAACAACACAGACTGGGTAGTGCAATGAGTCATAAGTTGTCTCTGCCATTGCACTAACAACACAGACTGGGTAGTGCAATGAGTCATAAGTTGTCTCTGCCATTGCACTAACAACACAGACTGGGTAGGGCAAGGAGTCATAAGAGATTACAGTGGTTCCCTTCACAACGTGGTATAAATTTTGCACATTTCGAGCCACCAGACTTGTTGACGCCAATCACAAACTAAAAATCAATCCAAGTTTTGCATCATATATCTGAATTTAACGAAAAATCGCCAATTATGAACGTTAACGAAATTAACAAATCTGCCAGTAAGAAACTCAACAGTTAAACTCAAGTAAACAGAAATGAATTACATATTTAATGCAGTCTTTAGTATATACAATTGAATGGCAAACTAACTATTATTAAGTGATAAAACAAACTAACAAGAACCTAATATTAAGGTTTGACTGAACTAATACGCCGGTAATAAATCTCCCATGGGTAAAAAAAAACTCGCAAGCACGCACCTTATATGTCTAACATCAGAAAGTAATCTTAAGTTATAGATGCGGTATTGAAGTACATCAAAACAAAGTAATTACTGTAGTTCTATAGTAGAATACTGAATAATTGATTTAAACGTCTGCTATGAAACTGTCAACCTACCTTCTGCACCAGTCAACCGTGAAGCAACATCTTCAATGTCTCCTGAAAAAAAGAAAAATTTTGCATCAGTGTGACTTAGAGGCACATGGACATTATAAATTAGTTGCCAATCCATCTTAGTAACTAACACTATTGATCCACAACAGTCATTACGAGTGTGAGCGACCGCTAATAATTTAAGGTAAAAATGCAAATTTTGAAAACAAATTTTTCAAAGGTTAATTTATGGTTTTCAGATGAACTGTATCAATATCAAAGAAAACAACATGAATAATATATCACACCAGAAATTACAGTATACAATACTCTTTGTGCAAACCTAGAATCCACGCATTTCGTGAATAGACTGAAAGTAGATTACACTTAATATATACAAATACAGCTAGAATATAAGTCATTTTATAATTTAATAAAACAAATTAATACAAAAAACAATGACAGGATTTCCACTATGGGTTATTTGCCTACCTGCAGTAACAGATAACTGGGAATCAAGGCGCTGAACATCACCTGAAAGAAAAAACAAGATGAGTTTTTGTCAATAATAACATCTGAATCAATCAACCAAACATTGCCATCTCCAAAACCTAGCTGCCAACTTGCCATGCTGGGTAATGTTTGAACAAAACCCAGGGGCTTATACCAAGTTTTTTTCAGTTGCTAGCAAGTTTGCACACTATTAACCAATAGTTTTTAAAACATCCTATCCTGGAGCCAATAATTAAATGTCCACCAAGCAGCAACCAAACAGTATGGGTCTAGTATGGGATAACAAGACTGTTAAGTGACAGTGACATTGCTTTTCTGTTTCATTCCAATGAATATATGAAACTTCTACATCCGACTTGAATTGTGTGAAGTTAATTTAATTGAGAAATTTATGAGTTAAATGTAATTTAATTAGTGATACACCCATCAGTTAATTAGAAAATGGAAAATGTAACGGAAATAGTTTGAAATGTAATAGTAATAGATTACATTGAATTCAGCATGTAGTAGTAATTGAAAGGAGACAAAGTAACAATAATATATTATATTGCAATGTACTAGAAACAAGGCATGCAACACTGACTGGGTAGTGCAAGGATTCGTAAGTTGTCACTGCCATTGCACTGTCAACACTGACTGGGCAGTGCAAGGAGTCGTAAGTTATCGCTGAAATTGCATTACCAACACTGACTGGATAGGACAAGGACCCATAACTTGTGACTGCCATAGCGCTACCAACACTAATTGGGTAGTGCAAGGAGCCAAACGTTGTCACTGCGATTGCACTACCAACACTCATTGTGTAGGGCAAGGTGTCATAAGTTGTCACTGCCATTGTACTACTAACACTTACTGGGTAGGGCAAGGAATCATAATTTGTCTCTGCCATTGCACTACTAACATTGACTGGGTAGGGCAACGAATCATAAGTTGTCACTGCCATTGCAATATACCAACACTAACTGGGTAGGACAAGGAGTCATAAGCGTTTGCAGTGGTTGCCTTCACAACGTGGTATAACTTTTGCACATTTCGAGCCACCAGACTTGTTGGCACAAATCACAAACTAAAAATCAAGTCAAGTTTTGCATCATCTATCTGAATTTCAAGAAAAATCGCCAAGTTATGAACATTAACGAAATTAACAAGTCTGCCAGTAAGAAACTCAACAGTTAAATTCAAGTAAACTGGAATGAATTACATATTTAATGCAGTCTTTTATGGCAAACTAATTACTATTCATTGATAAAACAAACTAACAAGAACTTATTATTAAGGTTTGACTGAACTAATACGCCTGTAATAAATCACCCATATGAAAAAAAAACTCGCAAACAAGCACCTTATATGCCTAACATCAGAAAGTAATCTTAAGTTGTAGATGCGGTATTGACGTACATCAAAACAAAGTAATTAATGTAGTTCTATAGTAGAATACTGAATAACTTACTAAACGTCTGCTATAAAACTGTCAACCTACCTTCTGCACCAGTCAACCGTGAAGCAACATCTTCAACGTCTCCTGAAAGAAGACAATTTTTGCATCAGTGTGACTTAGAGGCATGTGGACATTATAAATTGGTTCCCAATCCGTCTTAGTAACTAATACTATTGATCCACAAAAGTCATTACGAGTGTGAGGGACCACCGATAATTTACATTAAAATGCAAATTAAAAAAAAAAATTTCAAAGGTTCATTTATGGTAGCTGCAGTTTCAGATGAATTGTATCAATATCAAAGAAAACAACATGAGTAATATATCACACCATAAAATACACTATATAATACTCTTTGTGCAAATCTAGAATCCATGCATTTTGTGAATTGACTGAAAGTAGATTACACTTAATATATACAAACACAGCTAGAATATAATATTCATTTTATAATTTAATAAAAACAAATTAATACAAAAAACATTGACAGGATTTCCACTATGGGTTATTTGCCTACCTGCAGTAACAGATAACTGGGAATCAAGGTGCTGAACTTCGCCTGAAAGTAAAAACAAGATGAGGTTTTATCAATAATAACATCTGAATCAATCAACCAAACATTGCCATCACCAAAACCTAGCTGTCAACCTGCCATGCTGGGTAATGTTTGAACAAAACCCAGGGGCTTACACCAAGTTTAGTTCAGTTGCTACCAAGTTTGCGCACTATTGACCAATTTTTTTTAAATATCCTATCCTTGAGTCAATAATTAACGGTCCAACAAGCAGCAGCCAAACAGTATGGATCTACTATGGGATAACTAGACTGTTATGTGACAGTGCATTGCTTTTCTGTTTCATTCCAATGAATATATGAAACTTCTACATCCGACTTGAATTGAGTGAAGTTAATTTAATTGAGAAATTTATGAGTTAAATGTTAATTTAATAGGTAGGGCAAGGTGTCATAAGTTGTCACTGCCACTGCACTACCAACACAGACAGGGTAGGGCAAGGAGCCAAACGTTGTCACTGCTATTGCACTACCAACACAGACTGGGTAGGGCAAGGAGTCATAAGTTGTCACTGCCACTGCACTACCAACACAGACTGGGTAGGGCAAGGACTCATAAGTTGTCTCTGCTATTGCACTAACAACACAGACTGGGTAGGGCAAGGAGTCATAAGTTGTCACTGCCACTGCACTACCAACACAGACTGGGTAGGGCAAGGAGCCAAACGTTGTCACTGCCATTGCACTACCAACACAGACTGGGTAGGGCAAGGAGTCATAAGTTGTCACTGCCACTGCACTACCAACACAGACTGGGTAGGGCAAGGAGCCAAACGTTGTCACTGCTATTGCACTACCAACACAGACTGGGTAGGGCAAGGAGTCATAAGTTGTCACTGCCACTGCACTACCAACAGAGACTGGGTAGGGCAAGGAGCCAAACGTTGTCACTGCCATTGCACTAACAACACAGACTGGGTAGGGCAAGGAGTCATAAGTTGTCTCTGCCATTGCACTAACAACACAGACTGGGTAGGGCAAGGAGTCATAAGTTGTCACTGCCACTGCACTAACAACACAGACTGGGTAGGGCAAGGAGTTATAAGTTGTCACTGCCATTGCACTACCAACACAGACTGGGTAGGGCAAGGAGCCAAACGTTGTCACTGCCATTGCACTAACAACACAGACTGGGTAGGGCAAGGAGCCAAACGTTGTCACTGCCATTGCACTACCAACACAGACTGGGTAGGACAAGGAGCCAAACGTTGTCACTGCCATTGCACTAACAACACAGACTGGGTAGGGCAAGGAGCCAAACATTGTCACTGCCATTGTACTACCAACACAGACTGGGTAGGGCAAGGAGCCAAACGTTGTCACTGCTATTGCACTACAAACAAAGACTGGGTAGGGCAAGGAGTCATAAGTTGTCACTGCCACTGCACTACCAACACAGACTGGGTAGGGCAAGGAGTCATAAGTTGTCACTGCCATTGCACTAACAACACAGACTGGGTAGGGCAAGGAGTCATAAGTTGTCACTGCCACTGCACTACCAACACATGCTGGGTAGGGCAAGGAGTCATAAGTTGTCACTGCCATTGCACTACCAACACAGACTGGGTAGGGCAAGGAGCCAAACGTTGTCACTGCCATTGCACTACCAACACAGACTGGGTAGGGCAAGGAGCCAAACGTTGTCACTGCCATTGCACTACCAACACAGACTGGGTAGGGCAAGGAGCCAAACGTTGTCACTGCCATTGTACTACCAACACAGACTGGGTAGGGCAAGGAGCCAAACGTTGTCACTGCCATTGCACTAACAACACAGACTGGGTAGGGCAAGGTGTCATAATTTGTCTCTGCTATTGCACTACCAACACTGACTGGGTAGGACAAGGAGTCATAAGTTGTCACTGCCATTGCACTACCACCACTGACTGGGTAGGGCAAGGAGTCATATGTTGTCTCTGCCATTGCACTAACAACACAGACTGGGTAGGGCAAGGAGTTATAAGTTGTCACTGCCACTGCACTAACAACACAGACTGGGTAGGGCAAGGAGCCATACGTTGTCACTGCCATTGCACTAACAACACAGACTGGGTAGGGCAAGGAGTCATAAGTTGTCACTGCCACTGCACTACCAAAACAGACTGGGTAGGGCAAGGAGTCATAAGTTGTCACTGCCATTGCACTAACAACACAGACTGGGTAGGGCAAGGAGTCATAAGTTGTCACTGCCACTGCACTACCAAAACAGACTGGGTAGGGCAAGGAGTCATAAGTTGTCACTGCTATTGCACTACCAACACTGACTCGGTAGGGCAAGGAGTCATAATTTGTCACTGCCATTGCACTACCAACACTGACTGGGTAGTGCAAGGAGTCATAATTTGTCACTGCCATTGCACTACCAACACTGACTGGGTAGTGCAAGGAGTCATAACTTGTCACTGCCATGGCACTACTAACATTGACCTCATCTTATAGACATTTTGTAAAGATAGAAAATATACCCACAAAGTGCCACCAATTTTATATAACTTTAAAGCACTATTAATAACTGGAACCGGAACTCTTGAGTTATTGTTACACTACGGAGATCTGATCCCTGAGGAAACACAAGAATCCAGTGATCAAAACCATCCTTAGGTAACCTAAGGTAATATAATTTTGAGGAACTCGCCAAAGAAATAAATGACATGCACATTATTACGTCAGTGTCACTGACACGACTACGTCATATTTGGTTAACATGAACAGTACAGCTGCCACAGCAGCAGAAAGACTTCAGCAGACAGTTGAATAATAACCAAAAGTGCAAGCATAAGTTAGGGCGCCATCATACTGCAGTGCTCTTGGATCAAAATTACCAGACGGTATGTTCTGTGTTTACAGCGAACACAGACCATATTATGTTCTGTGTTCACGGCGAACACATTAACGCAGGTGAAAACTTCCAGGAAATCCGCATTGAAGCACATGCAACTGTTACCATGGACATATTATCATCGTTTCCAGGAATCCACAGTATGACACAGGGGATATCCAGATGTGCTGATGGTTTGTAGAAGTACTAAGTTGAGCAAGCAGTGGGTTAATCCCAATTGAAGGCCACATCAGTGATTAAATGTGCAGTGTTCCTTAATGACAATTTCAAGTGATAGCTGGATAGACTCCAGGAAAATGTGCACAAACTTGGCTTGAACATAACTACACATCAAAGGTAATTCTGATGGAAGAACATGATCTCACCAAACCCCCCCCACCATCATGGGATGGACTCTTAAAGTCGTTAACCATTGGAATATCTCGGAAGAATGCTCTCGGAAAAACCATGATGATATGAAGGCCTTAGAAATCCAAACAGGAACCTGGACAGCCTTAAAGGGCATTTCCATTTACCAACCACATTATTAGTCTTTCTTTCACTTTATAAACTAATCAATATGCAGCAGGCTCCAGTACACGCTACATCCAACAACTGCACTAGGTGGCGCCACAGTGAGGTGAAAAAATCACATTTTTAAATGCAGCCAATAATCCTAGCTGAGAGCTACTTTAACTAATTTTGTTAAATGTCACTGCCAACTCGAAGACACAACCGTGCGCAACTGGAAGGAATTCAAGTATGTATTCTCTTGCAATGTTACCCAAGAGACAGGGGTCACTTGGGGTCAGTGGGAGGGGCACTGTGACAGTGGGCCAGGGTCATTTGTGGTCAGTGGGAGGGGCACTGTGCCAGTGGGTCAGGGTCATGTGTGGTCAGTGGGAGGGGAACTTTGCCACTAGGTCAGAGGTGACATGTGGTCAGTGGGTGGGACACTGTGCCAGTGAGCCAGGGTCACTTGTGGTCAGTGGGAGGGGCACTGTGCCAGTGGGCCAGGGTCACAAGTGGTCAGTGGGAGAGGCACTGTGCCAGTGGGCCAGGGTCACTTGTGGTCAGTGGGAGGGGCATTGTGCCAGTGGACCAGGGTCACTTGTGGTTAGTGGGAGGGGCACTGTGCAAGTGGATCAGGGTCACATGTGGTCAATGGGAGGGGCACTGTGCCATTGGGTCAGAGGTAACATGTGGTCAGTGGGTGGGACACTGTGCCAGTGGGCCAGGGTCACTTGTGGTCAGTGGGAGGGGCACTGTGCCAGTGGGCCAGGGTCACAAGTGGTCAGTGGGAGAGGCACTGTGCCAGTGGGCCAGGGTCACTTGTGGTCAGTGGGAGGGGCATTGTGCCAGTGGACCAGGGTCACTTGTGGTCAGTGGGAGGGGCATTGTGTCAGTGGACCAGGGTCACTTGTGGTCAGTGGGAGGGGCACTGTGCAAGTGGATCAGGGTCACATGTGGTCAGTGGGAGGGGCATTGTGCCAGTGGGCCAGGGTCATGTGTGGTCAGTGGGAGCGGCATTGTGCCACTGGGTCAGGGGTCACATGTGGTCAGTGGGAGGGACACTGTGCCACTGGGCCAGGGTCATGTGTGGTCAGTGGGAGAGGCACTGTGCCAGTGGATCAGGGTCACCTGTGGTCAGTGGGAGGGGCACTGTGCCAGTGGGTCAGGCACATGTGGTCAGTGGGAGGAGCACTATGCCAGTGAATCAGTTTCACCTGATGTCAGTGGGAGGGGCACTGTGGCAGTGGGCCAGGGTCACCTGTTGTCAGTGAGAGGGGCACTGAGCCAGGAATGATCCTAAGTTGCCACTGGGTATCACACTTGAAATGTTGTGAATAACATCTGCTAGTTTTATCATTACTGTAAATTAGGGATAAATGACAAGTAACATTAATTGTTCTAATAATTTCCACAGTGACTCATCAGCATCCACTTACTAACATGTTTGTTGGCATTTCTTTCATGACAACACACCAACAGTTTAATAAAACATTTCTTTCATGACAACACACCAACAGTTTAATAAAACATTTCTTTCATGACAACACACCAACAGTTTAATAAAACATTTCTTTCATGACAACACACCAACAGTTTAATAAAACATTTCTTTCATGACAACACACCAACAGTTTAATAAAACATTTCTTTCATGACAACACACCAACAGTTTAATAAAACATTTCTTTCATGACAACACACCAAAAGTTTAATAAAACATTTCTTTCATGACAACACACCAACAGTTTAATAAAACATTTCTTTCATGACAACACACCAACAGTTTAATAAAACATTTCTTTCATGACAACACACCAACAGTTTAATAAAACATTTCTTTCATGACAACACACCAACAGTTTAATAAAACATGGACAATGCACTGCAAGGTGGATTAGCAAAGCGAAGGTTCTTTATGATGCAAGATTATTCATTAAAATTACTTGGCAGAAATATGCACTATGCAGTAAATATTTGTCGTATCGAAGTCGAATTAATGGTAATAAAAGTGTTACTAAGCGAGTTAGATGCATTAAATGTCTAATTTTACCTATAAATAATGTTGTCCACATTTTTTAAAAATTATTTTGACATGTAGTACATTAAATAATAATTTTTTTTTTACACACAAAAAAGCATTTGAGTTAGTGCCTTGTTGTTAGTCCCTTTATAGATAACAACAACTGAACTGTCAGTAACAACAGATGTAGTAAAGATGACAACAACTGAACTGTCATTCATAACAGATGTATTACAGATGACAATGACTTAACTTTCAGTTATAACATGTATTAAAGCTGACAACAACTGAACTGACAGGTGTACTATAGATGACAAAACCTGAGCTGTCGGTGACAACAGGCTTACTTAAGGTGAAAAAACCTGAATTGTCAGTCACAACAGGTGTACTAAAGGTGACAAAACCTGAACTGTCAACCACAACAGGTGTACTAAAGGTGACAAAACCTGAACTGTCAGTGACAACAGGTGTACTAATGGTGACAAAACCTGAACTGTCAGTCAAAACAGGTGTACTAAAGACTACAAAACCTGAACTGTCAGTCACAACAGGTGTCCTAAAGATGACAAAACCTGAACTGTCAGTCAAAACAGGTGTACTAAAGATGACAACACCTGAACTGTCAGTCAAAACAGGTGTACTAAAGATGACAAAACCCAAACTTTCAGTCACAACAGATGTAAAGTCCCACACAGAATGTTAGCCTTGTGCTACAAAGGGTTGCCTGCAGACAGGTGTGTAGATGGACCACCGTCTGGAGAAACTGAGTCCCACAGAGAATGTACAATTAGCCCAATGTACTAGAAAGGGTTGTCTGCAGACAGGTGCATAGATGGACCACTCTCTGGAGAAACTAAGTCCCACAGAGAATGTAGAGTTAGCCTTGTACTAGGAAGGGTTTTCTGCATACAGGCACGTAGATGAACCACTCTCTGGAGAAACTGAGTCCCACTTTGTTTTTTATTTCATCCACTTAATGTGGTGACATTATCATCTTTTCATCTATATGTATATGACTGTTACTACTACAGTGGGTGTTTATAGTTCCGAGAAACCATCTCGTAGATAGGATACCAACCAAGGCTGAATATAATATCATTATCAATTCCATATAGAAATAACAGTAGGTTAAAGATGACAACAACAGAACAGTCAGTCAAAACAAATGTACTAAAGATGACAACAATGGAACTGTCAGTCACAACAAATATACTAAATGTGACAACAACTGAACTGTTAGTCATAACAGATGTACAAAAGGTGACAACAACTGAACTGTCAGTCATAACACATGTACTAAAAGTGACAACAACTGAACTGTCATGCATAACATATGTACTAAAAGTGACAACAACTGAACTGTCAGGCATAACAGATGCAACTGTAGATATACTCAATCCAAAAAATAACAACTATTTTACATGAACTGGCATTTTGTAGGAATGTTGTCATATTTATTAAAATAAATTTAAATGTTATACTACATCGATAACACACCTAGATTCAACTGAGGCTAACCATGAACTAACTCTGATCAAACTGATGTTGTCACACTTCAAGAGAGACAAAGTATATGAATGCTGTATTTGTGTGGCAACAGTAACTTACTTCTCAAAACTGATATTGTCATACTTCAAGAGAGATAAAGCATCTGACTGCTGTCAACGGTAACTTACCTCTCAGAACTGATGTTGTCACACTTCAAGAGAGACAACGTATCTGACTGCTGTATGTACGTGTCAATGGTAACTTACCTCTCAGAACTGATGTTGTCACACTTCAAGAGAGACAACGTATCTGACTGCTGTATGTAGGTGTCAATGGTAACTTACTTCTCAGAACTGATGTTGTCACACTTCAAGAGAGACAAAGTATCTGACTGCTGTATGTACGTGTCAACGGTAACTTACCTCACAGAACTGATGTTGTCACACTTCAAGAGAGACAACGTATCTGACTGCTGTATGTAGGTGTCAATGGTAACTTACTTCTCAAAACTTATATTGTCATACATCAAGAGAGACAAAGCATCTGACTGCTGTATGTACATGTCAACGGTAACTTACCTCTCAGAACTGATGTTGTCACACTTCAAGAGAGACAACGTATCTGACTGCTGTATGTAGGTGTCAATGGTAACTTACCTCTCAGAACTGATGTTGTCATACTTCAAAAGAGACAACGTATCTGACTACTGTATGTACGTGTCAATGGTAACTTACCTCTCAGAACTGATGTTGTCACACTTCAAGAGAGACAACGTATCTGACTGCTGTATGTAGGTGTCAATGGTAACTTACCTCACAGAACTGATGTTGTCACACTTCAAGAGAGACAACGTATCTGACTGCTGTATGTACGTGTCAATGGTAACTTACCTCTCAGAACTGATGTTGTCACACTTCAAGAGAGACAAAGTATATGACTGTTATACGTGCATGCCAACCGTAACTCAACTCTCAGAACTGATGGTGTCACACTTCAAGAAAGACAAAGTATATGACTGTTACATGTATATGTCAACAATAACTTACCTCTCAGAAGTGCAATGTCTGCTGTTAGTTTGGTGTAGACATCACCAAGTCGCTTCTTCAAGTCTTCATTTGATTCGATCGCCTTCTGGATGTCCTGAAACAGAGCATACATCAATATGTGTTATTGGGTTATGTGATATGTACATATTATTATTAAATGTACCTGTCAAACAGAGACTGACAAAGCCAATGTTGACAAACATTACACATTATATAAACATTATATGTTGTTATATGTCAATGTAATGTTGCGTCTTATATAAATATCACAAATAACTTAATAATTTGAATCACTGAATAAATACTTACACATTATATAAAAAGCAATTAAACTGGCTTCCTTGTCCACAAGCTAGCTGCGTGCAACTGATATAGAGTGACCATACATTTACACAGACTGAACAGAGTGTGTCAATTGGTCAGTACAACAGTTATTGATGTAGAGTGACCCTACAAGTACACATACTGAACAGAGAGTATGTCACTGATGCAGAGTGACCCCACAGACTGAACAGAGAGTGTCACTTGTTCAGCACAACTGATATAGAGTGACCCTACATGTATAAAGACTGAACAGAGAGTGTCACTTGTTCAGCACAACTGATATAGAGTGACCCTACTGATAAACAGACTGAACAGACAGTGTGTCACATGGTCAGTACAACTGATGTAAAGTGACCCTACTGATACACAGACTGAACAGAGAGTGTGTCATTTGGTCAGTACAACTGATGTAGAGTGACCCTACATGTACACAGACTGGACAGAGAATGTCACTTAGTCAGTACAACTGATGTAGAGTGACCACACAGGTACACAGACTGAACAGAGAGTGTGTCATTTGGTCAGTACAACTGATGTAGAGTGACCCTACATGTACACAGACTGAACAGAGAATGTCACTTGGTCAGTATAACTGATGTAGAGTGACCACACAGGTACACAGACTGAACAGAGAGTGTGTCATTTGGTCAGTACAACTGATGTAGAGTGACCCTACATGTACACAGACTGAACAGAGAATGTCACTTGGTCAGTACAACTTATGTATGGTGACCATACAGGTACACAGACTGAACAAATATCCCACCCTACTCTAGTATGCCATATAGCAAGTACCTGTTTGTTAGACGTCTGTTCCTCCACCATAGCCTTCCACATGCTGCGTTCCAGTTGATTCACTGCGGCAGCATTGACTTCTAGGCTTAGAGTCTCAATCTGAAACACAACATAGTATTTGTAGCAATATCATATATTTGCATCAACAACAATGCTCTCGCACAGTTGTGTGTTGTATATTAGGTAGATTTGTTGGTTTACAATGTATCAAATAAACAGCAAGTGTAATAAGTTTTTATTTACTAAACATTTCACAGAAACTATTGAAACAAAATTATTAATTGCGCTATTCCAGCTGCAATACCACACTGCTCTGAAACTTTTATATTCATTATTCCTAAATCCTTTTCTTTTACAGTATAATACCTAAAACAGTAATTCCCATATTATAGTTTACATCCAAGTTCCCATATCCTGAGTGTAGGCATTTACATTTCCCAAAATTGAATTTCAGACTATTTAACTAATTTGTTTATCACCATCATTGTTAACCTTTCTAAACATTTTTGTGTCATCTGCAAATGTCAGTACGTTACTTGTTATATTAATGTCCAAGTCATTGGTATATATTAAGAATAATAAAGGTCATAATACTGATCCTTGTGGTACCCCACTTAAAATTTATTTCCAGTTTGAAACCTTTCCATCTATACTACAACACACTGTCTTCTGTCAGTCAGCCATTGTTCTATCCAGTCGATTACGCATTCCCCGATACCATGGGCTTTTAATTTAAGTAGTATTCTTTGATGTGGCACTTGTGGTCAAAAGCTTTCCGAAAATCTAAGTATATGCCTGTAGATAATATCCATATATGTTAAGTTTCAGAAATACAAATGCAGGAGATTTATATGTTGTTACAGTTTCCCTGATCTGTCCATCAGTGCTGTATTCACCTGTGACTTACTTGGTTAAAATGTGGCGTGTCAAGAGTACATTCAACATCAACTGGCATAATTTTGACATATTATAGGTCATTGATGTTCTAAAATGTAACTTGTTAATGATTTATATAATGTGACTTTATTGTATGTTCGAATGAACGGTGCTAACGTGATGGCGTAGAATTATACATCTTAGTAATAGGTTGATGCAAAGGAGGGCGTTCGTTTTCCACTTTACAAAATTAATGAAACGTTAATTTTAGTGATCTTTAGTATGTGTAATTGTTTCACAGTTTACCTTAATTATAAATTATGATAGATTGTAATAATGTGCAGAATTAAGTATTTTAAAGATGTGTGAGGACTGGGGGCTAAGAACCTTAAGTATTATGTTTGAACCTTTGAATGAAATGTATGCTGCCACTTAGGCAAAATTACAATCACGCCAATATTATGTATTAATTTAGTTTGGTGGTGCAGGTTTGGTTGTGTTTGTGCTTGAATATATAATCTTACTTTACCTTATAATTGATGTATTCATGAGGAAATCTGTTTGAATGGGATTGGCTGGTATAAAGTCATGAACACGTGGGGGAGAGATCCAAAAGCTGTGATGTGGCCGGCCCTTATATGACATTATCTTTTATTTTCAGACCGTACTCTATATTCTTACCATTTCGTTTTATCATGTCGACATATATGTAATATATTGTATGGTTTTTGTGTTGAATACTCTGTTTTGTTGTCTTTGGGACGAATAAATATTTCCTGTTTCCTGTATGCCGGTCAGCGTGTTGCTTGGCTGCATCTCTGGATCGAGAACGCCAGTCGTCACTTCGCCTGTCCGAGATGGCAGGGCATACATTCTGGATTCCGGGCTGGTGAATGCTGGACGCTGCTCTGCATGACTGGTCGAGGGCCTATGATCGGAAGGGCTACTTCGCTATTGAATGCCGGACGTCTCTCTACCTGGCTGGTCGAGTGCTTGTGATCAGAAGGGAACGTGCCACTTCACTCATGAATGCTGGCCGCTGACTCGGTCGACAATAGTGAATGACATTATAAACTCGGTGATAATGTGAAGCATACTGAGGGTCGGGGCAACACAGACACCTTGGGGTGAGACAAACTTTGCTATTATTTGTGTGGGTGACCGAGATTATGATGGCGGAAACTGACCGCTATTAGTTGGCGAACATAAGAGTTCGCATTACCCTGTAAAAATGTTGATTATTGTGTGATGGGCAGTGGGCCGTGACTCATCTACTGACCACTAATTATCAGCAAACATTGGGAGCCTGATTATCGTTCATTGGATGGTGCGCCACGACTCGTCAACTGACCGCTATTCCATGCTAATTGGTGACTAATGCGACAGGCGGTGCGTCGTGGCTATGCATGAACCATGCAATCGGCGGACATCACACATATCAGCATCTGTGTTATACAGAAGTTCTTCATGTTGCTGTTTAGATTAATATGTTTGTGGTACTTTGATTAGTATAATAATGTTCAATGGTTGTGGATTTGTTTTGTATTAAAATATATAATCTGTATATGTTGTTTGATAGCGAGTCATTGGTCCACTCTGCACAAAACATGATTGAACTAACCCCTGCTGTTGTCGTGGACGTGAGTAAAGGGGGGGATCTTTTGTTAGGCCACACAAAACTATTTTTGGTTTCTTCAGAAATCTGGGAGATGTGTTCTCCCGTTCGGGAGAACAGGAGATTTGATATATTTTACATGTATGTAATATCTACTGGTGATCCCTTGTCTATCCACTTAGTGATTTTTTTTCCAAAAAACAACATATTTGTTAAGCATGACCTCACTTTTAGGAATCTAAAGAAAAGAATATGTTAAAATCACTGGTCTGTAATTCTCTAACTTATTTCTCGAACCCTTTTTAAATAATGCTATGATGTTTGCGTCTTTCCATTCAAAAGGAACAACTTCCTCTTTTAATGACAAGTTAAACAGTCTTGCAAATGGTATACTGATTTGTTCTACTGTTTCCATTAGTTGTTTTGGAGGAATTCCATCCACTCCCGGTGATTTATTATCCTTCATTGCCTTTATTTTCTTAGCTACCATTTCTGGAATTACAATAATTAACTGTCCTAAATAGTTTGATTTAGCCTCCTGAAACTTAGCATATGGAACTGGTAATGGATTAATATCCTCTCTGGCAAACACTGAACTGAAGTATCCATTTAGGTCCTTAATTAATTCGCCATTAAAAACCCTCGTGATATTATATTTCCAGCATTGTCTTCTAGAGATCCGACCTTGTCTCGTACATTTTGTTTACTCCTAGCATATGCATACAAACTCTTGGTGTCATTTTTTATGTTGCATGCTAATTTTTTCTCGTAGCTTCTTCTAGATTTTATTTTTTCAGTCGTAGCTGCATTAAGTGCCTCTTTGTAATTTGTGTTGTCTTCATCCTTTCTAGTACGCCTGTAAACCCTCCGCATAGTTTGCTTGTATGCTATTTTTCTAATAGCTTCTTTTGACAAGTGTTTCTTTCTAGACTGTTTTCCTTGTTTTTTTCAACAGAACAAATTAATCAATGATACTCTCAATTTCATATTTTAAAATGTTCTAACATTCAAGTGCAGTCTTATTCATCAGCATGTTATTCCAATCTAGCTTTGCTAAGTATTTTCTCATATCTTTATATTTACCTTTGTGGAAGTTTCTCCTGTACGTTTATATTTGATTATGATCACTGTTACCCAATGGCTCATGTATTTTGACATTGTCCACTAATTCATTATGTGAAGGAAAAACTATATCTAATACATTCTTTCCCCTGGTTTGGTTCTAGCACGTGCTGAGTAAGGAAGCTATCCTGAATTAAAAATCCTCACCCCTGTACTCTCTACAGATTTCCACTGTATGCGTCCACGGTTAAAACATCCCATTATGATACATTACCCTTTACTCACTTCCTTAATAGCGTTTTGTATTTTTGTGTTATCCTCTTCGTTTATGTTTGGACTAGGTTAAACTAATCCAATAGTTAATGTTGAATTTCCTGAAAATATATTGCACCAAACAGCTGCATCGCAATCTGCTTCTGTTTCTTTTGTAAGCCTGAATAGATTCTTTAATATTAAATAACACCCCCTCCCATTCTTCCTATTCTATCTCTCCTAAAGATTATGTATCCTGTCAGTCCTAATTGAGCATCTGATATGTCTTTATTAGCCCATGATTCAGTTATACCAATTATGTGATGGTCAATATCGTCTACCATAATGTTTAATTTGGTGTTTTTATTTATTATGCTCCTTGCATTTAAACACACACATTTATAACCAGCTTCAGAAATGTTTTTCGGATATTGTGTTACTGGTCTGTTTGTACTAATGGTATCTTGTCCTGTTTGAGGCACCTCTATGTAACCTTCATGTGTTTCTAGTTTAAACAATGTTTGCTACCAACAATATTGTTTATGCTTCCCATGCCACTGTCGACTGCTACTGAGAGTTCATCCACAAACACTGCTGCACCCTTACCACTAAGATGAAGCCCATCCCTCATGTACATATCAGCCCTCCCAAAAAAAATCCCCACAAATTCAACTTCCCCTTCCCTACATATTTGCTGAACTAACTTGTTAATTGCCTCTCAAACAATACAAGATGATGCTCATACTGTAGAGAAATGACTAACTGTAGTAACTGAGACAGATATGACAATTAGTGAACCTATGTGTATGTTGAGTACCGCAAGTGTCATATCTGCATGCACAATCTACTTAAAGCTAAATGAGAACAACTAAACAAGAACTATTGAAGAATTTCATAATTACAACTAAGGTTGTTATAATATAGAAAACAGGAACTGCTAATTAGAATTATAGCCTTACAACTAATAGTTAAGGTTTAACTATTAATAAATGGATAAATCACAGTAACTCTAGCTGTGGCCTAAAGACACTAAGACCAGGATGTGGAATTTGCAAATTCTATTTAGATATTACACTTCAGTTCGTGATAACTCTTGTTTTGCTGTAGCAAAATCGAGCGTGTATTTGCTCAGCAAAATATAAATTTATTAATTAAACAAAATAACTAAACAAGCTGATACCATTTATATGATAAATTAATAAAAGAAGACAATGCATGTCTTCCGTGATTAGGTCAAACAAATAAAAATTTATTCTCCCCATTAAGAATGCATATTCTGACATGATAAGTATTTAATTTTATGCAACACAAACATTGTATATGTTTTCTACTTATGCTGACAAAAATAAAACATTATTATTATTATAGTGAATTACTCAGCCATGCATAATAACACTAAAGAATTACCTTGTTAATTTCAACAATTCCTCTTCGAGCTGACGCGTACTTGTGTACAGCCGGCTCCTGCAGCAAGGTAGTCATGGTTGTGAGGTATGCCGTCAAATCAGCCGAAGTCACCTCAAACTTGGCCGAATGCATAACGGCATTCCTCACGTCTCTCACCTGTAATAACAAGGACACCAAGTGACATACAGAGTTCAACATCATCTGTAGAGTGGCTGCTCTTATAAGGTGCACTCTCTCTTAAGATACCACCATGAATATCCACCATAAACGTCCACCCTGAACGTCCACCACCAACATCCACCACCAACATCCACCATCAACACCCACCCTGAACATCCACCATGAACATCCACCATCAATGTCCACCATCAACATCCACCATCAACGTCTACCCTGAACGTCCACCCTGAATGTCCACCATCAAAATGCACCATCAACATCCACCCTGACCATCCACCCTGAACGTCCATCCTGAACGTCCACCCTGATCGTCCACCATCAACGTCCACCCTGAATGTCCACCCTGAACGTCCATCCTGAATGTCCACCATCAACGCCCACCATCAACGTCCACAACATTTACCGAAGTCCAAACATAAACGAAGAGGATAACACAAAAATACAAAATGCTATAAAGAAAATGAGTAAAAGGGAATGTATCATAATGGAGGAATTTAACACTGGACACATACAATTGAAATGTCTAGAAAGTACAGGGGGTGAGGACCAACAATTTCTACTTTTAATTCAGGATAGCTTCCTTACTCAACACATTCAAGAACCAACCATGGGAGAGAATGTATTATATATAGTTTTGTCATCACAAAAAGAATTGTAAAAATACATAAACCATTGGGTAACAGTGATCATGATCAAATACATTTTGACATCAATGTAAATAAAGAAGTAAAAATAAAAAATGTACAGGAGAAACATCCACAAAGGTAACTATAAAGATATGAGAAAATACTTAGCAAAGCTAGATTGCTGAGGAATAAGACTGCAATTGATGTAGCAACTTTCTAAAATATGAAACTGAGAGTATCATTGATAAATATGTTCATTTGAAAAAACAAAGAAAACAGTCTTGAAAGAAACACTTGTCAAAAGAAGCTATTAGAGAAATAGTGTTCAAGCAAACTATGTGGAGTGTTTATAGGCATATTAGAAAGGATGAAGACTGCAAATTACAAAGATGCACTTAATGCAGCTACAACTGAAATTAGACAATCTAAAAGAAGCTATGAGCAAAAACTAGCATGCAACATAAAAAATGACAGCAAGAGTTTTTATGCATATATTAGTAATAAACAAAACGTACGAGACAAGGTCGGACCTCTAGAAGACAGTCCTGGAAATATAATGTCACAAGGATTTTTAATGGTGAAAAACCTAAATGGTTACTTCAGTTCAGTGTTTAGAATATTAGTTCATTATCAGTTCACAAAACAACATCAAAAAGAACTTAAACTATTATAAATTAAACATTATATATGGGGCGCCTTATCGCAGATAAGCAGAATAATTTCTGTTGTGGAATCATTACTGAAAATTTTAGTGTAATTTCAAGATAGCAAACCTCAATTTCTTCATCACTTCATGATATTTTCTGTGTGTAAAGATAATAAATGATCGTTTTGACCAACTTTTACCGAAATGACATTACTCTTTGCGGGTCAAATTGGGGTTAGTACATTTGGTTAGGGTGGTGCTTTCAAGATAGAAAACGCAAATTTTCTGTCTGGGACACGAACAGTTTTTTTTATAGAGATAAATAATAGATTAAGAGTTGTGCCAACTTTTAGTGGAATGCATTGTTCATTGTGGTCAAATATGGGTTCTGATAACAGTTTTGTTATTTCTGCTGCTAATGCAGATACTAATTTTTTTAGATATTTTAAACGTTTCCATGGGACCCCCCAATTGTGTGCCTTTGTAGAGATCAATAATAAATGAACATTTCTGCAAAGTTTTACTGCTGTGATATTACTCCTTGTGTGAATACTGAATAAATATTGTTGAAACTTATAGGTTTTTCCATGACTTTACATAATTTAATTAATTTTACAATTTTGCTATGTACATCTAACATATGCTTTGTATAATATTAACATATCACATTGAAATATTCTCCCTAACATATCACATTGAAATATTCTCCCTCCTAACATATCACATTGTTGTTGCTGCCAATTTTTGGAAATCATGAAGATTTTGTGTTCTACTTAAAATACCAATAATTCAAAAACTAAAAAAATGTGCTAGAATTCTCAGATTTGGCATGCTTATTCTCCATTATAGATAATAACAAACATACTATAGTTCCACATCTGTATATTAGTTCTCCCACAATCTACCATTGAAGTTGTGTTTGTACGTGCAAGATTGAGCCAACAAGTGATTTTAAATATTTCAACAAACAAACATGTTAGAACACAAATGAATCTTAGTTGGCTCAACAACACACCCACACCATAGGTATATGAGAAGTTTGAAGTTTCTATCTTGATTAGTTTATGAGATATTGATCTCCAAAGTTAAAGTAAAATTAAAATTTATTTTTTATATGAAAGACAGGTACAATGCCTGTGTAATGCACCATATTTGGATTCCATATTCAAATGGTGTCATGCTAAACAAATATTTCAAATAGAATACATAGAATACAACACAATATCAAATCCTACATGTGATTTTACTACCTATTCCATCTCTAGTAAGACAATTATGTAAATACTGTTGTCAAATGCATAAAACCTTCTGAATGCATAATTCTAGATTATATGTACTGGGGTCATTCCATGTGAAACCAACCAATGGTCACAAAATAAATGTCTCAGAATTTACTTAAATTTTAACCAGTGAATAAGTAGCTAATCTTAAGCACTTGAGCAAAATTTGCTAAACATGTACTCCTCATTCCAACACATTCTCCCTCACACAGCATATATATATATATATATATATGGCCTTTGTATATATGTGTGTGTTTGTGTGTGTGTGTGTGTGTGTGTGTGTGTGTGTGTGTGTGTGTGTGTGTGTGTGTGTGTGTGTGTGTGTGTGTGTGTGTGTGTGTGTGTGTGTGTGTGTGTGTGTGTGTGTGTGTGTGTGTGTGTGTGTGTGTGTGTGTGTGTGTGTGTGTGTGTGTGTGTGTGTGTGTGTGTGTGTGTGTGTGTGTGTGTGTGTGTGTGTGTGTGTGTGTGTGTGTGTGTGTGTGTGTGTGTGTGTGTGTGTGTGTGTGTGTGTGTGTGTGTGTGTGTGTGTGTGTGTGTGTGTGTGTGTGTGTGTGTGTGTGTGTGTGTGTGTGTGTGTGTGTGTGTGTGTGTGTGTGTGTGTGTGTGTGTGTGTGTGTGTGTGTGTGTGTGTGTGTGTGTGTGTGTGTGTGTGTGTGTGTGTGTGTGTGTGTGTGTGTGTGTGTGTGTGTGTGTGTGTGTGTGTGTGTGTGTGTGTGTGTGTGTGTGTGTGTATGGGAATGGGAGTTGCAGACACGTTAAGTCTCCTGGAATCACCAGGAAACTCCCGGAAATCTATCAACTCTCCCAGTCTACTGCACGGGAGAAAAAATTATAGATTTTTAATGAAACATTTTAGTGGGACCTCAGTTAACAAAAGATTGTGAATTATTTGTTTTATTCATGCCCACAACAGCAGCAAGGCCAAGGCAAGGGTTATTTCAATTAAGTGTTGTGCAGACAGCGGCTTGGCTAAACAGCATCCTCGCTTTGGCTAATCGGCATGACCAAACTTTCTTTGTCTAGTCGGCGGAACAATTTGGTTGCTTCAGCATCGAATTTTGGTCGCTTCGGCATCGCTTCATGAAAGGAATTTCGCCGAAGTGACATCACCGCCAACATGAATTTCAAAGTATTTTTTAAAATGTAATACTTTTAAATTATTTGAATGCAAATATATAGTTATTACAATATGTTTACAAAGTGGTCAGTTGCCGAAGCAACCAAAACTTGCTGCCAAAACGACCAATGTTATGCCGCCGAAGCGACCAAAACTTACCGCTGAAGTGACTAATTTGCCGAATCATCGAAGAAATTTGCTGCCGAAGCGGTAATGCCACTGAAGTGACCAGAACCGAACAACCGATCCCCCATTATCGCTCATTGATGTGCAATCTGCTAAATTATGCCCATGAATACACCTCCTCCTTATAAGAGTTCTATTTAACACATATATGTTTGCTAATTGTCACAATCGGAGCACATTATTTTTAAAACAGGTACCACAAATAAAAAAATGCCTCCGTCAACTAGTGTCTCAAATGCCTTCATCACCCGGAATCACAAACTTTGAAGAAAAGAAAATGCTTCAGTTCTAGCGCTGCCACTAAATATTATGGTAGTTGCGAGTATAATGAAATAGGATTTCGCGTGCCTAAGCAGTTCCATTACCTATGAATCCCCGGTGTATTTGGATAATAACGGTGGCGTGCAACCCTTTCTAAGTTTGTGTGGAAAAAACTACTATATGTAAGTTGAAAATGGGCAATTCGTCCAATTTATTTTGGAGGTTGAATTTCAACGTAATTGCCACTGTGCACACCGCATTAAATGTAAGATGCAGCATATGATAGGGTGCACAGTCAGAATAAATATTCTGTCTGGATAATTACATCAATGTAGAAGACAAACTAGTACATGTTAGCAATAAAAGTGTGACAAAAAAAACCTTGTCGCTGTTATATAATGTTCCAGTATAACAATTTACAAGGGAAAAAGATACTTAATTAAGACTGCACAAGTACAGTACCAGCTAGACTATTTAAAAATTCACTACACACAAAAGCGGGGTGTAAGTAATCCCCCAGGCCCTATTTCTGCTTGCTGATTGGGACCCCACCCCCTAAAGTATTTCAGGAGTTATTCCTAGACCATCTGAGTAGTATACGTGATATTTTATCATTACTAGTCCACAAGGAATTTTACGACTGCCATGATGTTTATATTAACATGTCAGTGTATCATGTAATAATGCAATGTATTTGGAACTAAAGCTGATCTAGTGTAATTTTTATACATGGAGAGGATGTGAAATACTCCAATGTATGCACAATTCTCTTATACCCTCAGACCCTCCGATTTATGCACGATTATCTGAGACCCCGAGCAGGCATGGGGTAATAGTAATATGTAATAGTAATTGTAATATGTTTTTTTTTGTAATAGTAACACTTACTAATAGATGAGAGTTTTTCAAAAGTAATAGTAATAGATCCTAAAGTAAGATACCCTCCCACCCCATCTTCACCTGTTAAAGACTGATTTCTGATTGGGCGGGTTTACTAACTTTGAATGGTTAATAATGTTCTAAATGTTTTAACGTAATATTTGTATAGAATCTCCTGTGTCAGATATTTGGATTTGTTATACAATAATAGGCATACGTTATGATTAAAGATAATGAAAGTCGCGATGGATAACAGACAAGGTACAGCACTTGTGCTCATCAACTTTAGTGCCGCCTTTGATACAATCAACCACAAGATAATGATTCAGCGGCTACGTTTGCGTTATGGCATTGTGGGCAAGGCGCTTGGCTGGTTGCAATCTTATCTGCAGAATCGGACTCAGCGAGTAGTCATTCGTGATGCGTCATCGAACACAGCATGTTTAACAAGATTTAACAAGACTTGCCATCCAAGCCAAAGGCCCAGATGGCAAGTGGACAAGGAAGCCATTGGCTTATCGAGAGTCCAACAATGTTCATCTACTTATAGCCCGCCCTCCTGAGATATGTGTCAACCTTGTTTTTAAACATATTCACGCTGCTAGCAGTTACACAATCTGTAGACAATTTGTTCCATTCATTTATTGTCCTCTGTGAGAACGAGTGCTTCCTGATGTCCAATCTACATTGATCCTTTACTAATTTTACCTTTTACCTGATCCTTTACTAATTGTCCTCTAGTTCTGCTATCCTTCTTGAGTGAGAAAAACATATTTCTATCAATATTTTCATACCCATTCAATATCTTAAAAACTTCAATCTGATCTCCTCTTAACCTCCTTGTCTCTAGAGTTGTTAAACCACATTCTTTCAGGCGTTCTTCATAACTAAGGTCTCTCAGTTCTGAAATCATTTTAGTTGCTCTCCTTCGTATGCGTTCAAGCGTATCTATATCCTTCTTACGATATGGTCTCCATGCTTGTATACAGTATTCTAAATGAGGTATAACTATTGCTTTATAAAGAGGTATAATTAACTTTTTTCCCTTGTATGTTATGTTTCTTCTAATCAATCCAAGAATTTGATTACCCTTTGAAGCTGCAATACCACACTGCTCTGAAACTTTCATATCAGCGCTTCCCAGCTAGCACAGCTTGGTTGGGCCAACATTGTAATAAGCTCGCGACGGTCGCGGTCTGCATGTTGACCTACTGTCAACGTTGGGCCAACGGTGGAAACTTGTAGTGGGCAGACGGCAACGCGGCGACGTCATGCCTACGTTACGCCAACTATTAAAACATCGTAGCGACACCTAGCGAAGAATCTCGCATATGCTCATTGGTTGGGGTTCCGTTGTGAAATAGTTGCCACCGTCGCGATCTGCATGGTAACGTTTCGCCATCGTTTTGCCAACGACATCCAACATACGATTAATCATGTAATCCGAAGAGCGGCTCGCCAACCGGGGATACCACGTATACGTAGCGATACAGCGTGGGAGAAGAATGTCAGAAATGCGGTATGTAAGAGAATTGGCGGTTTAGTCACCCATTCGGGCGGCAAATTTTTATATCGTTGAACCGTTAAATGTACCAAGCAGCAGAGAAAACGTTATTTGTAGATAGCAATTTGAGGTAATGTTTTATTATAGTAAAATATAGCGATTGTCACATAAAGGTTGTATTTCATAACAGATTAGTACCATAAAGCATAAACGGGTTATTGATTTTTAATTGAGTTTATTGTTGGGCGAGCGATAATAGAGACGTCGAAGTGGTCACTCAACATAGCAAAACATGTTTATCTGTTCTTTTTCTGTAGTTTTTAGTTATTACGGACGCTATGAAATAATTGTTTTCATACAGATCAAAACATAGGCGGGATCATAACGATGTTGTTGACAATTTTGCAACCGTTTTATCTAGTCCTGGCGGGCTTGTGGAGGTTGGAGGAATTGTAGAAGTTATTCTGTTTGAGATGTTGGTGAAGAGCAACAGCTACATTTGACTCTATAGTCTGTGCTTAAAATATTCTTAAGCATGTATTTAATTTATGGAGTTAATTTGATAGCATTTTGCTTATTTTATTTGTTCTATGGAAATGTAATATATACCCCACATTGAACAGAAATGCACTATTGTTGGATGCATATTTTTGTTCACCATTTTACTCTGCATTTGCCTTTAAAATGGTAGATATTTCAAATATGTTATGTTAACATTTTCAACAGGTGCAGTGCGTCGAACACCGGTCTGCACTCAGGATGCAAACAATAGAGATGTTGAGTGGACCCTGAAACAATGGCTGCGATTCCTGTACACCACGATGGTGGAAGACATCAGAGGCAACATAGGAGGAGGGAACAGAGGAGGAGGGAACAGTTACAACTGCAACACATTTAGCTTGAGGAAGAACTGGTACAACACAGACACTACATCCAAAATTTGAAACCATAATCAATTACACAATTTTGCTGTAATCAATTACAATTACATAATTGGACCCAGCCCTGACTGCACCATACATAGTCATAGGGAGGCTTGTATGATAGCGATCTCTCAGGTCTTAGTGCAGGCCTCCTGGATCATCAAAACTATGTAAAATATGTACAAACTGTTATTTGACTCTGTATGTATCATCTAAACAAATAAAATTCACTTCACCTCCATCTCATTGTCTCTGATCAGATATGGTTTCGATGAGGGGGCTGTCAATACTGAATGCAACATACTTTGTTTTTGGGTGAGTTGAGATAGAGGGCAACTGAATTACATGCTGATTCAACTATGTACAGTAGCCCCAGGCTTGGTTGATTGTGTTAGACAGTAAAACAATATCATCAGCAAGATCAGTATCACTTAGGACCTTTGCAGGATGATGCCTTCTGCTATGTCGAGGGCCAAATGTAAATCCAGGTGCTGTGTCATCTTCACCTATCACCATTATTATCTACACTGAGACTAGTGTAACGTTCACATGTATGCCATAGTATGCCATGCATGGGTATTATGTTGAATGCACAAATGTAGGGGACTTAATGTACATTAGTTAGGTTATATCTGTGAAATAATTGTGAAACTGTTGTGTTCTACTTCTAGCGATAGGTTAGTAATTGTGAAGCCATAATTTGTTAGTTGTTATTGTATTTCTTTTGTGTCAAATTTATTGCAGTATGAAACCATATCTGAGTATGTCTTAGAATATTAAAGCATAACATTTGTAATTATAGCATAAGCTATATCATATAAAATTGTTTATACATTAGTACAGCTTTCAAATATACAATAACTGAGGTTGTATTTGAATTAGGATTATGCTGTCAATGCATTATTATGATTGTTAGTATGATATTACAAGTCTCATTATGACTGCACTCTCTGTGTCTAAGAATGGATTGGAATGTTTGTATATCACAGTATCGATGTATACATGATGATATTAAATAGTATTTTTGTACGTTCAACTATACTCGGATGAAAACTGATTGTAATTTTACATTGTGAAACATATTTGAAATAAAATGAATATTTTTATTATAAACATGTTCGTTTTTGAAGGTTGGGAACACACTGAAATATGGTTGAAGCAACATTAGCAGATGGTTGGGGTAACGTTGGCGGATGGTTGGGGCAACGTTGGCAGATGGTTGGGGCACCGTTGGCTGATGGTTGGGGCAACGTTGGCTGATGGTTGGGGCAACGTTGGCGGATAGTTGGGGTAACGTTGGCTGATGGTTGGGGCAACGTTGGCTGATGGTTGGGGCAACGTTGGCTGATGGTTGGGGCAACGTTGGCGGATGGTTGGGGTAACGTTGGCTGATGGTTGGGGCAACGTTGGCTGATGGTTGGGGCAACGTTGGCTGATGGTTGGGGCAACGTTGGCTGATGGTTGGCTGTTGACGTAGGCGCAACGTTGGCCCAACGAGCAAAGTAACGTTGCGCCAACAATAGTTGCTGCTGTTGGGCCAACGTTGCGCCAACGGTTGGCATATGGTTGGCTGACTGTCACTGTGCTAGCTGGGTTATTGTAACTCCTAAGTCCTTTTCTTTTACAGTAGTACCCAGAACAGTATCTCCCATTTTATAGTTTACATTCAAGTTCCTATGTCCTGTATGTAGGCATTTACATTTCCCAAAATTGAACAACATCTGCCATTTCTCAGACCATTTCACTAATCTGTCTAGATCGTTTTGTAAATGTTGTTTATCACCATCAGTATTAACCTTTCTAAACAGTTTTGTGTCATCCGCAAATTTCAGTACGTTACTTGTTATACTGTCGTCCAAGTCATTGATATAAATTAAGAATAATATAGGTCCTAATACTGATCCTTGAGGTACCCCACTCAAAACCGATTTCCAATTTGAAACTTCTCCATCTACTACAACTCGTTGTCTTCTGTCAGTCAGCCATTGTTCTATCCAGTCAGTTATGCTATCCCCGATACCATGGGCTTTTAATTTAAGTAGTAATCTTTGATGTGGCACTTTGTCAAAAGCTTTCTGAAAATCTAAGTAGATAATATCTACTGGCGATCCCACGTCTATCCACTTAGTGATTTCTTCCAAAAAACATAACATATTTGTTAAGCATGACCTCGCTTTAAGGAATCCATGTTGAGATGAATTTAATAATTTATGCTTAACGAGGAAGTTTGGCATTGGGTATCCCGCAGGGTTCGGTGCTTGGACCATTGCTATTCTTGTTGTACGTCCAACCCATCGGCGATATAATCAGAGCGCATGGACTTTAGTTTCATCATTACGCGGATGATCTGCAATATTGTACTATCACTTTGACCTAACCGCGACAGCTTTGGCTACTACGCTGCGACGTATGGAAGACTGTTTGGATGTTGTAAAACAGTGGATGACATCAAACTTCCTGTGCATGAATGACAATAAAACGGAATATCTCCCTGTGGTACCCAGGACTGCAGCTGCGTTCGTTGACAGCAGTGTAATACGCGTAGGTAATATCACAATCATTGCGTCACCATCTGTTCGTAACCTTGGTGTCGTCATGGATCGACACCTTGATCTTAAGAAGCAAGTGTCAAGCATTGTCAGTTGTGTGTGTGTTCGTTCCATCTCCGCCGCACTAACCGGATGAGCCGTTATCTTCCAATGACAACAAAGGAACGTGTCGTCAATGCCATTATTACGTCACGGCTTGACTACTGCAATTCTCTTCTATATGGTACTTGTGTTAACAACATTGCTCGCCTTCAGAGGATGCACAATTCGGCTCCGAAATACCTATGTGATCTCGTATGCCCGTATACACCAACAAGAGTCTTGCGTTCTGCTAACAATAACATGTTAACTGTTCAGCGGACTCACGTCAAAGCTGGAGACTGTTCGTTTACAGGCGCTGCGGCGACTCTGTGGAACACTCTGCCAATTGACATTAAAATGTCAGACACTCTCCACTTTCAAGACACGCCTAAAGACTCACTTTTATAAACTCTCTTTCTAAGTTTTACATTCTAGTTCCTGCATTAATATAGTTATGTTATAATTATCAACTTATTTACATGTTTATTTGTAATAGTGTAAATACTTATACATTAGTTAAGTTACACACATATATATATATATATATATATATATATATATATATATATATATATATATATATATATATATACACACACACACATGTATTTACATTTTCTGTCTCAATCCTAGTGAGCTGTAATTAAAATTTATATTTTAGAATAGTTATCTAATTACTGTATTTATTTTACTAATTTATTTTTCTACTTTTTATATATTTATTTATTTTTATTACATTTTAGTATTATGCAGCTAAAAAAAATTAACTTTTATATTTATATACGCCTAATATTCTACGTTTTAATTACATAGAATACACATATATATTTATTTTATTCATTTAATGTATCTGTATACTGGTTGTAGAAATGGTTATAATTATTATTATTTTAGTAATTTTAGAAAGCTACTTACAGTTGTCTTGTACATGTTGTAAAGCGCCACGAACAATATAACATTGGATCTGGCGCTATATGAAATAAAATGTAATTTTATTATTATTAGTTCTTAGCCTTGTTATTAGATGGTTGGTGGGTCCTCCACCTGTGTGGTCAGTTCCCCCACCTTTGTGGTACAACTGTGTACACAAGGTTCTTAGCCTTGCCATTAGATGGTTGGTGGGTCCTCCACCTGTGTGGTCGGTTCACCCACCTTTGTGGTACAACTGTGTACACAAGGTTCTTAGCCTTGTCATTAGATGGTTGGTGGGTCCTCCACCTGTGTGGTCGGTTCACCCACCTTTGTGGTACTACTGTGTATACAAGGTTCTTAGCCTTGCCATTAGATGGTTGGTGTGTCCTCCACCTGTGTGGTCAACTCACCCACCTTTGTGGTCCAACTGTGTACGCAAGGTTCTTAGCCTTGTCATTAGATGGTTGGTGGGTCCTCCACCTGTGTGGTCAGTTCACCCACCTTTGTGGTACTACCGTGTACACAAGGTTCTTAGCCTTGTCATTAGATGGTTGGTGGGTCCTCCACCTGTGTGGTCAGTTCACCCACCTTTGTGGTCCAACTGTGTACACAAGGTTCTTAGCCTTGTCATTAGATGGTTGGTGGGTCCTCCACCTGTGTGGTCAGTTCACCCACCTTTGTGGTACAACTGTGTACACAAGGTCCTTAGCCTTGTCATTAGATGGTTGGTGGGTCCTCCACCTGTGTGGTCGGTTCACCCACCTTTGTGGTACTACTGTGTACACAAGGTATTTAGCCTTGTTACTAGATGGTTGGTGGGTCCTCCACCTGTGTGGTCAGTTCCCCCACATTTGTGGTACTGCTGTGTACACAAGGTTCTTAGCCTTGCCAATAGATGGTTGGTGGGTCCTCCACCTGTGTGGACAGTTCACCCACCTTTGTGGTACTACTGTGTACACAAGGTTCTTAGCCTTGTCATTAGATGGCTGGTGGGTCCTCCACCTGTGTGGTCGGTTCACTCACCTTTGTGGTCCAACTGTGTACACAAGGTTCTTAGCCTTGCCATTAGATGGTTGGTGGGTCCTCCACCTGTGTGGTCGGTTCACCCACCTTTGTGGTCCAACTGTGTACACAAGGTTCTTAGCCTTGTTATTAGATGGTTGGTGGGTCCTCCAGCTGTGTGGTCGGTTCACTCACCTTTGTGGTCCAACTGTGTACACAAGGTTCTTAGCCTTGTCATTAGATGGTTGGTGGGTCCTCCACCTGTGTGGTCGGTTCACCCAACTTTGTGATCCAACTGTGTACACAAGGTTCTTAGCCTAGATGGTTGGTGGGTCCTCCACCTGTGTGGTCGGTTCACCCACCTTTGTGGTACTACTGTGTACACAAGGTTCTTAGCCTTGCCATTAGATGGTTGGTGTCTCCTCCACCTGTGTGGTCGGTTCACTCACCTTTGTGGTCCAACTGTGTACACAAGGTTCTTATCCTTGTTATTAGATGGTTGGTGGGTCATCCACCTGTGTGGTCGGTTCACTCACCTTTGTGGTCCAACTGTGTACGCAAGGTTCTTAGCCTTGTCATTAGATGGTTGGTGGGTCCTCCACCTGTGTGGTCAGTTCACCCACCTTTGTGGTACTACCGTGTACACAAGGTTCTTAGCCTTGTCATTAGAGGGTTGGTGGGTCCTGCACCTGTGTGGTCAGTTTACCCACCTTTGTGGTCCAACTGTGTACACAAGGTTCTTAGCCTTGCCATAAGATGGTTGGTGGGTCCTCCACCTGTGTGGTCAGTTCACCCACCTTTGTGGTACAACTGTGTACACAAGGTTCTTAGCCTTGTCATTAGATGGTTGGTGGGTCCTCCACCTGTGTGGTCGGTTCACCCAACTTTGTGATCCAACTGTGTACACAAGGTTCTTAGCCTAGATGGTTGGTGGGTCCTCCACCTGGATGGTCGGTTCACCCACCTTTGTGGTACTACTGTGTACACAAGGTTCTTAGCCTTGCCATTAGATGGTTGGTGTCTCCTCCACCTGTGTGGTCGGTTCACTCACCTTTGTGGTCCAACTGTGTACACAAGGTTCTTATCCTTGTTATTAGATGGTTGATGGGTCATCCACCTGTGTGGTCGGTTCACTCACCTTTGTGGTCCAACTGTGTACACAAGGTTCTTAGCCTTGTTATTAGATGGTTGGTGGATCCTCCACCTGTGTGGTCAGTTCCCCCACCTTTGTGGTACAACTGTGTACGCAAGGTTCTTAGCCTTGCCATTAGATGGTTGGTGGGTCCTCCACCTGTGTTGTCGGTTCACCCACCTTTGTGGTACAAGTGTGTACACAAGGTTCTTAGCCTTGTCATTAGATGGTTGGAGGGTCCTCCACCTGTGTGGTTGGTTCACCCACCTTTGTGGTACTACTGTGTATACAAGGTTCTTAGCCTTGCCAATAGATGGTTGGTGGGTCCTCCACCTGTGTGATCAGTTCACCCACCTTTGTGGTCCAACTGTGTACACAAGGTTCTTAGCCTTGCCATAAGATGGTTGGTGGGTCCTCCACCTGTGTGGTCAGTTCACCCACCTTTGTGGTACAACTGTGTACACAAGGTTCTTAGCCTTGTCATTAGATGGTTGGTGGGTCCTCCACCTGTGTGGTCAGTTCCCCCACCTTTCTGGTACTGCTGTGTACACAAGGTTCTTAGCCTTGCCAATAGATGGTTGTTGGGTCCTCCACCTGTGTGGTCAGTTCACCCACCTTTGTGTTCCAACTGTGTACACAAGGTTCTTAGCCTTGTTATTAGATGGTTGGTGGGTCCTCCACCTGTGTGGTCAGTTCCCCCACCTTTGTGGTACTACTGTGTATACAAGGTTCTTAGCCTTGTTATTAGATGGTTGGTTGGTCCTCCACCTGTTTGGTCGGTTCACCCACCTTTGTGGTCCAACTGTGTATACCTGTGTGGTCACAAGGTTCTTAGCCTTGTTATTAGATGGTTGGTGGGTCCTCCACCTGTGTGGTCAGTTCCCCCACCTTTGTGATCTAACTGTGTACACAAGTTTCTTAGCCTAGATGGTTGGTGGGTTCTCCACCTGTGTGGTCGGTTCACCCACCTTTGTGGTACTACTGTGTACACAAGGTTATTAGCCTTGCCATTATATGGTTGGTGTGTCCTCCACCTGTGTGGTCAATTCACCCACCTTTGTGGTCCAACCATGTACACAAGGTTCTTAGCCTTGTCATTAGATGGTTGGTGGGTCCTCCACCTGTGTGGTCAGTTCCCCCACCTTTGTGGTACTACTGTGTATACAAGGTTCTTAGCCTTGTTATTAGATGGTTGGTGGGTCCTCCACCTGTGTGGTCGGTTCACCCACCTTTGTGGTACTACTGTGTATACAAGGTTCTTAGCCTTGTTATTAGATGGTTGGTGGGTCCTCCACCTGTGTGGTCAGTTCACCCACCTTTGTGGTCCAACTGTGTACACAAGGTTCTTAGCCTTGTCATTAGATGGTTGGTGGGTCCTCCACCTGTGTGGTCAGTTCCCCCACCTTTGTGGTCCAACTGTGTACACAAGGTTCTTAGCCTTGTCATTAGAATGTTGGTGGGTCATCCAGCTGTGTGGTCAGTTCCTCCACCTTTGTGTTCCAACTGTGTACACAAGGTTCTTAGCCTTGCCATTAGATGGTTGGTGGGTCCTCCACCTGTGTGGTCAGTTCCCCCACCTTTGTGGTACTACTGTGTACACAAGGTTCTTAGCCTTGCCATTAGATGGTTGGTGGGTCCTCCACCTGTGTGGTCGGTTCACCCACCTTTGTGGTACAACTGTGTACACAAGGTTCTTAGCCTTGCCATTATTTGGTTGGTGGGTCCTCCACCTGTGTGGTCAGTTCACCACCTTTGTGGTACAACTGTGTACACAAGGTTCTTAGCCTTGCCATTAGATGATTGGTGTGTCCTCCACCTGTGTGGTCAGTTCCCCCACCTTTGTGGTACTACTGTGTACACAAGGTTCTTAGCCTTGCCATAAGATGGTTGGTGGGTCCTCCACCTGTGTGGTCAGTTCCCCCACCTTTGTGGTACAACTGTGTACACAAGGTTCTTAGCCTTGCCATTAGATGGTTGGTGGGTCCTCCACCTGTGTGGTCAGTTCACCACCTTTGTGGTCCAACTGTGTGCACAAGGTTCTTAGCCTTGCCATTAGATGGTTGGTGGGTCCTCCACCTGTGTGGTCGGTTCAACACCTTTACTGTTAGTTGATATTTTCAAATATCAAGTCTAGATGACGACATTTTATATATTCTATATGCATAATGTACTCTTGCATATAAACAATTGGCTTTCTATAAAAGCTCATATTCAAACATATTTTTGGACTTGGATTTGATAGATCCAGAAATACTTGCTCAATGAAACAATGCAGGAGTAGCAAGCCGATTACTAATTGTTAAGATGCCCCATTGGGGTGGCTATGGCTTCACACATTCCAAATCCTGACACACACAAAGGGCATTGTTTCAGATATGTACAGGCAGGCAACAAAAGTTATTTTAGAGCAGGAGATACAACCTGTATTGAAGTATTAAAGTCAAAGTTAGCTTTGATTTTAGCCGAATTTCTGCTGAGTTTTTATCAAATCTTGTGAACATGTTGAAGAGACAATGCTCTACAGGGCATACTTATTCATCCCAACCACATATGCTGAACAAAGTGTAGTTAGTTTCGGTGAAGAATACCGCTGACATTTTATTTAGATATTTTACTGTGCACCTTATACTTTATGTATCTATGCATGATTGTATGTATGTCAGTATTGTGATAATTATTGTTCTTTTTAAAATTATTTTCTTCTTTTAAAAAAAATAATTGATAGTCTTTAATTAATAGTTTTATTTGTTGTGTTATTTAACTTTTCTTGTACTTATCAGATCATGATCTTACTCGATTTACATTATATTTGTTATTGTGCACATATTTATGCTACTTTTAACGTTTTATATGCAATTAGATGTACAGTGCACTGAGCATTTTGTTGGGAATTGTGCTTTATAAAAATAAACATTATTATCATAACTAGAGTTGTTGATGATTTGCTGTCAGGATGTTTGCTGACAACTGCCATAAGCAATTAAATTTGTCAATAGAGTTGCTATGTGCCGACAATTGTGTCACAACTTGATGGTGGAAGACTTGATTAAATAAAAGGATTTGTCAGTGACACACAAAACTTGTATTCCATTTACAGACCCATCAAAAAATAATGAACTGACATTCAGCAATAGTAATGATGCCCCAGTAATAGTGACATATGTCCTGGTAACAGTAATAGTGATAGATTAGAATTAATGTAATACCAATACAAACAAGAAAAAGTAATAGTAATAAATAGTATGTAATAGAACCCATGCCTAATCCCAAGATCCTCTGATTTATGCACAATTCTCCAGGACATTTCATTTGCCGTGGGACAAGTATGAAGCAGCATCTAAAACTGAACCAATGTTGGACTATTATGTGTCCAGTTAAGATGTTCTTGTGGAAGTATTTTGAGGTCAACTGTATGACCTGGGAAGATGGATAAAGTATGACCTGGGAAGACAGGGGTAAAGTATGACCTAGGAAGACAGGGGTAAAGTATGACCTGGGAAGACTGGGATAAAGTATGACCTGGGAAGACTGGGATAAAGTATGACCTGGGAAGACAGGGATAAAGTATGACCTGGGATGACAGGATAAAGGGTCTACAGAGAGGACAGATTTTTTTCATGAAATGGCATGATGCAGTATTACAATTAGGCCTATATAATGACACATATATGCTTAGAACATCCATAAAAATAGTTTTGACCTTTAATAATGTAGTCAGTCAATGGGGAAATGCACATTTAAGTTCATGGACTAATTATAAAAAAAACAGCAAATTGTGGGAACTAGTGAGATAACACAAATTTGGTAATGAATGGGTAGTTGCATACATATATATATATATATATATATATATATATATATATATATATATATATATAAAATGTCAGTAAAATGTCAGCGGTATTCTTCTTTGAACATGTGTATTAAGTGTCTGTTTGAACTTCAGCTGTACTTTGGCACTTGGCAGCGAATTCCAAAGTCGAAGTCCAATCACTCTGAAGGACAGATCACCGAAACTAACTACACTTTGTTCAGCATATGTGGTTGGGATGAATGAGTATGCCCTGTAGAGCATTGTCTCTTCAACATGTTCACATATATATATATATATATATATATATATATATATATATATATATATATATATATATATATATATATATATATATATATATATATATATATATATGCAACTACCTTTCATTACCAAATTTGTGTTATCTCACTAGTTCCCACAATTTGCTGTTTTTTTATAATTAGTCCATGAACTTAAATGTGCATTTCCCCATTGACTGACTACATTATTAGAGGTCAAAACTATTTTTATGGATGTTCTAAGCATATATGTGTCATTATATAGTTCTATAGTTCAAATTCTAACAATATATATATATATATATATATATATATATATATATATATTATATATATATATAAATATACATATATATATATATATATATATATATATATATATATATATACACACACATATACATATATATATATATATATATATATATATTTATATATATATGTGTGTGTGTATATGTGTATATATATATATATATATATATATTGTCAGATTTTGAACTGTAGAAGCAATAACCATTTCCTTGTTTGTATTGTAAAGCAGAATAAATTACTTAGAATTACTATTTATTCCTGTATACTGGCTGAAAGTAATTATGTAAACTAACTTTTTTATAATAACAATTTCAGAGTGGAATATCAACCCCCAACAGAGTATTTGGATATGGAGTCACATTAAAAAAACTGCTGATCTGATAATGAAGACATTTACAGACCATTGAGTGACAGTCTGGACACATAAACCCAAAGCAAAATGACATCCCAGTAATTGTTGTGTTAAAACATACAGGCTGGTGACATGGTGACACTCCCAAATGACAAAATGACATCCCAGTAATTGTTGTGTTAGAACGTACCAGCTAGTGACATGGTGACATTCCCAAATGACAAAATGATATCCCAGTAATTGTTGTGTTAGAACATACAGGCTAGTGACGTGGTGACACTCCCAAATGACAAAATGATATCCCCGTAATTGTTGTGTTAAAACATACAGGCTAGTGACATGGTGACACTCACAAATGCATGTTGAAGTGTTGAAATACACCAGTCATAAATGAAAATAAAGATAAAACTACAATTAATGTCAGCATTCTTAAATATCAATGGAAAACCCATACAAATACTTTTTAGAGAAATCTAATTTAGTAAATAAAAACCAAAAATTTACCGCCCGGACTTTTGCTGTAATTGTTGTGTTAGAATGAACAGGCTGGTGACATTGTGACACTCCGAAATGACAAAATTACATCCAGGTAATTGTTGTGTTAGAACAAACAGGCTGGTGACATGGTGACACTCACAAATACATGTTGAAAAATACCAGTCATAAATGATAATAAAGACAAAACTACGATTAATGTCAGCATTCTTAAATATCAATGGAAACCCATACAAATACTTTTTAGGGAAATCTAATTTAGTAAATAAAAACTGTAAACTTACCGCCTGGACTTTTGTTGCATCCACCAGCCCTGCAAACAGCTTACAGTTAATAATAAGTTGAAGAAATCCAGCTGGGTCCGTGTCTGCCGGGTCATGAGTCTTGCGGTCTTGGCCATGGCCCATAAAGACCTTGGCCAGCTGCCAAGGGTGAAGTGACCAGTCTTGGACATTGGAATTCTTCCAAGAGAACTGAGCTGTAGCCTTTTCCTGCTCAATGCTCCTGAGCCAACTGTCACACACACCACATGGGCAGGTGACTGTCCAACACCTGTTCGTCCTGTCACGGACAATATTCTTGGGTGTACTTGGTGAGGTACACACTCCATGCTGTGTGCTCAGTGTACTGTGAAAGTTGTCAATGACATCTGTGCAGAAGTCAGTCAGTCCTTCAGCACAACACTGCAATCCTTGCCCAACCTTCAGCCATCTGATGTATTCAGGCTGGCGGAATCTGTTCACTGTACTGGCACTTGGCCAAAACCATCCTATAACCGTGCTATAAGCTGTTCCCATATTGATGTCATTCACTGATGTTCTACAAGAAATAAACCATTCATTAAGGTGTGATGTAACGTGCTCCAATTATAAACCAGTGATATACTACCACAGAAACTATTCAATTATGTGCCAAACAACATGCTGGTTTCTTTGCTCACCATCTGGAGGTAAAGGTATATGTTCTTATATAGCGCGGTATCCAGTCCTCAAATCGGGGGTCACATGAAAGTGTATCTCATGTTAGAACTCAATGCATTTTGCATGGCTTGATAGGATTTGAAACTATTAACACAATGACACTAAGATCATTAAGATCGTACTATCCACTCAAACAATATGAACAGCTGAAAATGACAGAAATCTCCCTTTTCTTTATTGTATTGGAAACAGCTTTGGAAAAACTTTTAAATAACTGAGAAATAACGAGTCCCAGCTAGAATTTTTAAATGTAACATAAATCTTTTAATTGCTCCAAAATTTGAAAATTTCTTCTACCATGTAGGTTTACTGGCGTGCCCGACAACATGGCAACTTCCATTACCCGATATCGCAACCAGAAGTAGGTCAAAATGGTGGCCATCTTGAAGTTGTAATGAGGCAATCTTTAATATTGGTATAGTTAGAACATTTCCTTCACCAATGGGTTTCTGGTGTGCTAGACAAGATGATGACCTTCGTTTTACAATATCACAATCAAAAGTACTCTTGAGTGCCGAATAAACGTATAGGCCAAATAACAGTATAGGGTGGCAAATTGTTCAAAACAAATAAAATGGTACAGTGCAAAACAATCACTAGTACATTTGTCTTTTTAGCGCCGAAGCAATTTTTTTACTCGTCGCAAAGCCAAAAAGGTGTCCTTAGCCTAGAAAACTACGCGGATGGCCTGTGTTTTTTTTTCTGCAGAATATGAATAAACTTTGTGCATGTTTGTGTCACCGCAGATATAGTAACCGCATTTTATACCTGTGAAAAACCGGGGAATTTTCCATTTTTAAATGGACATTAAAGTTTTATTGAACTGAATACGCAAGCCTGTTTCATGGCCAGGGGAAACCGCTGCTAGCCGGTTCGACCGGTTTGAGGGGCTACGCATGGCGGCCATTTACGGTCGGTTTACGCGATGATAAAGGCGTTTAAACTAATAATGTACCATGTCGTGCTCCCAAGAACTAAGGATTCTGACGGATTCATTTAATCATGGAATTCTAACGGTCTAATCTAGGATCCTCAGAAGCACGGGATCACGTTAAATTCACGAATGTCATTCGAAAGGATGAAAGCCGTCAGATGGAGCCACATGTAACTCTAGTTGGGAGCAAGTGATTTTAGCGCCAGCGGCATAGAGTTACATTATTAATCACCCCCTATAAACAAGAGCGATAAGCCAGCTCACTGCAGTGAAGCGGGCGTGGACCACTGGCCGGCATTTCATTGCACGGCAGAAACAGTTGCATCCACTGCATGACACATAGGGTACCGGGTAGTACTGTTTATAGTGTGAACATAGCATGTTACAAATAGTTGTCTAAAATACGTAAGTAAGTAAGTAAGTAAGTAAGTAAGTTAATGTATTTCCTCCTCACCATCATCATGTACAATATAAGGCAAACAAAAGCAATGAAGATGAGGTGGCTACCAAAGAAGTATAAACTTATTGGGCTAGTAGCCTGTAACGATGACACCAGGAACCAATTAACTTGAAGATTTGTCATTGTCGTTTGTTCTTAATGGGGCATGGCCACCAGACTGATAAATAATTTGGGTGAGGGTGGTCCCAGCAGTTGTGTTATAAGTGTGGGCAGTTGGGTTGTTCATACGTGCATTAGTGTTAAACTCTTCAAGACAAACATTTTGGAGGCTTGCTGGAGAAAGTTGTGGGACAACGAATATGGTTATGTGGTCCTGTGTGGCTTACGGCTGTACGAATCGACAGAAGACAGGATCTAACATCTCGTTATTTTCAGGTAATTTATGTCGCAAATGTTTGTGCTGTGTTAGTGTATAGGCCTATGTGAATGAATGTAAAAGTTTCGAAAATGTTCTGAAATATTAATATATTACAGATACGTTTGTTTTTCTTGGGGGGGGGGGCGTACATTAAGTATTTCCCAGTAGCCACATTGATTGGGTGCAACATAAAATGTTATAAGGGTAGGATTCAGTTTTATAAATAATGTGTGCGTGCGTGTATGCATATTTGTAACTCTTTTATAAAACTCTACTAGATGTCAACTCATTAATAAGATTTTTTTTCTTTATTAAGTCATCTGCATTTAATGAGGCTCTCCCCTTTTTGGTCGTCGTTTGCCTTTTCTTCGTTGTATGAATCAGTATCATGTAACTCATCCTATACACATTGCAACATTCATTGCATTCTATGCATTTGTTTGACAAACCATGTGAAAGGTTGTCTACTAAAACAATTGACAGCTTAAATGAGAGAGCACATTTCTTTACATGAGGCGTGTCCTTGGGCAAGTTGGCAAGATTACATTCGAGAGATCTTGATCTGCAGGTGGAAATAGCTGTGATGGAGCAGCTGGGGAATGTGTTGGAAGATGGGAAAAGTATATTTTTGGGACCTTAGAGAAGAATGTCCAACAGGGCTTAATGAGATTTTGACCTCTTGCAGTCATTAGCTAATGCATGTATAGAGTACTTCAGAAAGTTCAGTTTCGATCATGTTTAGTGGTGCTACTGTTATAGTTAATATGTTATGATATATGATATACAAGGTGCATGGACAGATTGTGCACGTAATAAGGTATTAGGTATATATAGCTATGTAGTATTCATATCTTATTAGTACTGTATATCTATAGATATATGATGAAGACTGGGTGCTGTACAGTATAAACACTGGGCCTCCAGTGGGTTCTTGCCGTGCAGCAGCATGAATGTCACTGGTCCATGCCGGCATCACTTTATCATGTGTCAACTGATAAGGGCTCAGTGGTCTTGTTTTACTAACGGGTGTTCTATTTATGTCTATGGTGAGCGGTAAACCGCTCCGATGATTGATTAGCGCTAGCTATAGGGGGTGAGAGGAATTGCTCTCCTAAAAATTATGCCCTGCATAAATTGCCACGATTATCGGAGAATTTAGGCTGGCACAAATGTTTAAATTTAATAATAGTATAGTGCCAAATAAGGTGCATATAGTCTGGCATTTTTCATCAAATAAATACGCGTATAGGGACGCTTATTCGGCACTCTAGAGTAAGTCGAAAGTGGCAACCATCTTGAATTTTTAATGAGGTGATCGCGACATATTTGTTTTGTCTGATATAAAACTTGCATGTTGTAAACTTGAATATATAAATGCAAAAACAGATAAAGCAAGGAAATTAGGTCATGCAATGCTGACCTTGACCTTTGTTGTAAATAATTACATATGGTCACCATTATTTTAAGTGGAGTGGGGCTTGGCCTTGGAACTTCGATGACCATGATATAATTGGTAAGTGTACTCTCGGGTGCCAAATAAACGTATAGGCCAAATAACAGTATAGGGTGGCAAATCGGTCAAATTTAATGATAGTATAGTGCCGAATAACATTATTGGGGGGGGGGCAATTGTTAAAAAATAATAATAGTACAGTGCGAAAAAGTCACTAGTATATTTGTCTTTTTTAGCGCTGAAGCATTGTTTTACTCGACGTGAAGCCAAGGGCAAGGTGTCCCTAAAAAACTACGCGGATAGAGGGTATTTTGTGTTTTTTCTGCCGAATATGCATAAACTTTATTAAACTGTTTTGCTGATATAATAACCACATTTTATATCTGCGAAAAACCCGGGAAATTTCCGTTTCTAAATTGACATTGAAGCTTATTTGAATTGAATACGCAAGCCCGTTTCATGGGAAACCGCCGCCAGTCGGTTACGACCGGTTTGAAGCGCTGCACACGGCGGCCATATACGGTCGGTTAATTAACGCGGTGATAATGGCGTCTTAACTAATAATATACCATGTCCACCTCCGGAGAATTAAGGATTCTGACCGATTCATCTAATCATGGAAATCTAACGGTCTAACGCGTCGGAGTCAAAATCTAGGATTCCCAGAAGCACGGGATCCCGCTAAATTCACGACTGTCGTTCGAAATGATGAAAACTTAGCCGTCAGAGGGAGCCACATGCAGCTCTAGTTGGGAGCAAGTGATTTTAGCGAAAGTGGTAAACTGCTCCGTGGGTGATTTATTAGCGCTAGCAATAGGGATTGAGAGCGATTGCTCCCCTAAAAATTGTACCCTGCATAATTTGCCACGATTATCGGAGAATATAGGCTGGCACAAATGTTTAATTTTAATAATAGTATAGTGCCAAATAAGCTTATTCGGCACTGAAGAGTAGCATATAACTTCAGGGGTTTATCACACAGATGATTTCAATTATGATGTTGTTCTTTACAAACCATGTAAGGGAAACTATATAATATAATCAGAGTAAATGTTTACATTTAATCCAATGCACAAAAATGCATGTCACTGCATCTGAAAGTCATGAAGATTCAGTCCCTGAACAAATGTTTTCAGGAAATTTGGGATACGACTTTTTGCATTAATTTCAAAGTTAGGTTTTTACTAGAAAACCAGTAAGTGATCATGACAACATTCAGTAATTAAAAATAAAAATAAAATTATCAAAGAAAAAAAAGAGTAATTGTGGCAACTCATTCATTCATGTAAAACTTACAAGTTTGAGAAATATATCACAACACGTAAAAAATCTCTATGCTCAGTAAAACCATCCCAACTGAACACAGATGCAATGCAAGTTGAAAGTCAGTAAAATTGCACAATAAAGCGCTGAAGCACAATAAAGCGCTGAAAGTGGGATAACCAGGTGAGAAAAACTAGATACAGAAAGTTAGCAAACCGTGGGCCGAGTTCGTTGATTGGCCGAGAGACGAGATCGACATGACCAGGCCCGGGCCCGATTGCGTCTGGCCTCTGGGTCGCCGGCTGAGATTGTCGGATACCGCCAAATACCGCCAACGTCTTCCAATTTGAACGCAATTTATCGAAAAACTCTGGAATAATATTATCAGTACCCATTAAAAACTACAGATATTCCTGCGTCAATAAATACCAGTAACAACTCCATCAGCGATCAATCTGCGCAAAGCATCCGCCAGATTTTCCATGCATGCGTATTTATCGTTTTTCGCGGTTGAGTCATTCGTATTTCACCTTTGAACTACGCATCAAAATGAAGCTAAAGACCCATAGATTTCGGAGAGATATCTTTTTTATAGCTTACTAGGCATAAAAAGCAAAACGATGTAACTTTATTTTTATATTTTATAGTGATTTGGTCTAAACAAAAGTTACACTGAAACAAAGATTGGAATCTACGCTACACGACGACATCATTTAACTCATCAATATTCATGAGGCTCACCCGCGAAATCCCCTTCAAGCAGAAACGAGGTCGCTACGATCGGGTTGACAGCGCGCTGTCAGCGCAGGTGACTCGGGTTGATGCACAAAACAATTCATATTGAAAATTCCGTGTGCTTTTATTTCGTGGCAAATAAAAATAAAAATACAACGTCGATGAGGACAAACTAATCTTCACAACGGCTCTTTCAGATTTAACAAATAATAACATTTAAAGCCTACAGGACGAATTGAAAAATGGGAATTTCTATGTCATTATCAATAGCTCCACGCGTAATGCATCGTGATCGACGGCCTCGCTGGCAGTGTGTGACCCTCTGCCTCAAATATTGATAGATATATGATTCTCTCACTCAAGAAAGATAGAGTAGAACTAGAGGACATGAGGTAACATTAGCAAAATATCAGTTTAGGTTGGATATCAGGAAGTATTCATTGATTGTCCTCACAGAGGACAACTACAAATTGTGTAACTGCTACCAGCGTGAATATGTTTAAAATCAAGGTTGACACATATCTCTGGAGGGCTGATTACACGTAGATGACAATTGTTGGACTCTCGATAAGCCAATTGCTTCCTGGCCACTTGCCATTTTGGCTTTTGCCTTGGATGGCAATCTTGTTAAATCACCGCGCTGCAGATTACACTTATGTTGGTAAATATCGAATTTCGCCAGGCCGTTAAAATTGCATCCTCAAATGGTTTAGTCTATCGCGAATCCGGTTCGTTGATGTTCTGATTGAAAAGTGCGTATTTTTGTTCAAATCATCGAAATAACAGACTTTAGTTGCTGTATCTATTAACGCTCAAAATAGTGGATATCCAAAACGGCAAACACTTTACGAGGTCGGGGCTGATCATGTGCATGACTTCTATCCTCTCGCCGATCACATGACAAGGTTATGACATTTTATCATGGGCAAAATTCTTGACTTTTCAGCGTTTCCATTTTCACTTCAATAAATTCTGCATGCAGAATGAAATAATATACTAGTTTGTCTTGATTTCACAAAAAAAAACTACATATAAAAGTTGCACAGACGAGCTAGCATATCGTAGTGGATGCTAGGTAAGTTTGAATTTTTGCAAAATGAAACGAACAAAAAGTGGAGTTCATGAGGCACCTTTAACTAATGAGGCACCTTTAAGCCAGACGCTAATCTGAAATTTTGCACGACCCACCTTCCAATTATTATTCAGCCAAAGAAGTAAGGCGTAACTCAGTAATGATATTGGTTCTTATATGTGATTGTAAATACTACGCCGTGGTCATAAAGTCAAAGCGAGTGGCTGCAGGAGACATTTAAACATTATCTGTATCAGTGTTTGTCAGACTGGCATAATATGTCAGTAAATTGTATGTATTATGTGTAAATATATTTGGTGTCAGCATGTTTGCTGTGATTATGTGTTGATACGGGTGAATTGTAATTGTTAGCCAATGTAATACTATATTTATTAATTGTAATTGTTAGCCAATGTAATACTATATTTATTAATTGTAATTGTTAGCCAGTGTAATACTATATTTATTAATTGTAATTGTTAGCCAGTGTAATACTATATTTATTAATTGCACGCGGCAACTGAAGAACTAATGGACATGGTCACCGTCGTGAAATTAAGTTAGCGAGTGGCTGCAGGAGACATTTAAACATTATCTGTATCAGTGTTTGTCAGACTGGCATAATATGTCAGTAAATTGTATGTATTATGTGTAAATATATTTGGTGTCAGCATGTTTGCTGTGGTTATGTGTTGATACGGGTGAATTGTAATTGTTAGCCAGTGTAATACTATATTTATTAATTGCACGCGGCAACTGAAGAACTAATGGACATGGTCACCGTCGTGAAATTAAGTTGTTGAAATGACTAAGACATGCACCAGCGACAGAGTAAATGTAACAATAAGAATGGACAAATGATTTAAGTTGAACTATTACACTAACTGTAACACTAACTGCTCATGTGATGTGTTTGGGCTATAATTTTTTTTAAACATTCTTGACTATCTGATCATCACTAGACATTCATTGTTGAACAATATACTACAACATAATCTGATAGTAAAATGAGGATGTATACCGGGTTATATAAAACAAAACTTGTAAAGCACGTGTTGCTGAGATGGGAATAAACGACGAATTGAAGGTATCATTACAAGACACTTCTTTAAAACAAGAAGGTGCCAAGGTGTAACTTTGGGCCAGACACACAGCGCGAGTCAGTAGTTCTGTTACCAGTAATGTAACCCTTTTGATTATTTTACAGGGGCATAGTAATACTGTCTAGGAACAACGATACATTTTGGGGGACATTTATACTGTCTGTGGGACAGTGATACAGTCTGGGAGACAGTGACACTGTCTGGGGGACAGTGATACAGTCTGGGGGACATTGATACAGTTTGGGAGACATTGATACAGTCTGGGGGACATTGATACAGTCTGGGGGACATTGATACAGTCTGGGGGACATAGATACAGTTTGGGTGACATTGATACAGTCTGGGGGACATTGGTACAGTCTGGGGGGCATTGATACAGTCTGTGGGACAGTGATACAGTCTGGGGGACATTGATACAGTCTGATGGGCAGTGATACAGTCTGGGGACATTGGTACAGAGTGGGGGACATTTTTTACAGTCTGTGGGACAGTGATACAGTCTGGGAGACAGTGATACTGTCTGGGGGACAAAGATACAGACTGGGGTACATTTGTATAGACTGTGGGACAGTGATTCAGTCTTGGAGACAGTTATACTGTCTGGGGGACAGTGATACAGTATGTGGGACAGTGATACAATCTGGGGGACAGTGATAATGTATGGGGGACACTGATACACTCTGGGGGCATCTATGCAGTCTGTGGGACAGTGATGCATTCTGGGAGACAATGATTGTATCTGGGAGACAGTGATGCAGTCTGGGAGACAGTGGTAATGTCTGGGGGACAGTGATGCATTCTGGGAGACAGTGATAGTGTCTGGGAGAGAGTGATACAGTCTGTGGGACACTGATACTGTCTGGGGGGCATTTATACAGTCTGTGGGACAGTTATACAGTCTGGGGATAGTGATACTGCCTGGGAGACAGTGATACTGTCTGGGAGACAGATATAGAGTGATACTGCCTGGGAGACAGTTATACAGTCTGGGGATAGTGATACTGCCTGGGAGACAGTGATACAATCTGGGGAACACTGGTACAATCTGGGGGCATTTATACAGTCTGTGGGACAGTGATGCAGTCTGGGAGACAGTGCTAATATCTGGGGGACAGTGATACTGTCTGGGAGACAGTGATAATGTCTGGGGGACAGTGATACTGTCTGGGGGACAGTGATACTGTCTGGGGGACAGTGATACTGCCTGGGAACAGTGATACTGTCTGGGGGACAGTGATACTGTCTGGGAGACAGTGATTCTGTCTGGGAGACAGTGATACAGTCTGGGTGACAGTGATACTGCCTGGGAGACAGTGATACTGCCTGGGAGACAGTGATACTGTCTGGGGGACAGTGATACTGCCTGGGGACAATGATACTGTCTGGGGGACAGTGATACTGTCTGGGGGACAATGATACTGTCTGGGAGACAGTGATACTGTCTGGGGGACAGTGATACTGTCTGGGAGACAGTGATACTGCCTGAGGACAGCGATACTGTCTGGGAGACAGTGATACTGTCTGGGGGACAGTGATACTGTCTGGGGGACAGTGATGCAGTCTGGGAGACATTGATACTGTCTGAGGGACAGTGACGCAGTCACACCGTCGCACCACCACCATGTCAGTGCATCGCCACAACGAGTAACTCATCGAACCTTGCAAAGTTACGTAAACTTGATGCGACTGGCAACGAACACCAACTTTGTGGACATACTTCCGAGCTTCACGTGCCAATTTGGGTGGAATTATAGAGGCATTAAAAGGCGAATAATTAATTGTATGATAGCAAATTTTGAAAAAAAGAAACTATGAAAAGTCCCCCTCCATTATAGCGACCAATTCCACAGGAACATGGGTTAAGGCGGAGATTTAGTTCTACACCGGATCATTTGTCACCACGAGAGTGAGGGACGGCCGGAGATTTAGTTCTACACCGGATCATTTGTCACCACGAGAGTGAGGGACGGCCGGAGATTTAATTCTACACCGGATCATTTGTCACCACCAGAGTGAGGGACAGCCGGAGATTTAGTTCTACACCGGATCATTTATCAAACCAATTCCAAAATACTATTGACGAGAGTGTATCCAAGGTCTTGTCTAAAGCGTCGCATGTGCTCTGTGCAGCATGCTTGTGTTTCGCAGTGTATGAAATGTGGTTTGGTTCAATATGCATGCAAGCAATCATGTACGCACACATGGAGTCACAGTTAAAGTTGTTCTGCATACTCATACTCACGTGTGAGCGTATGCACTGTACTGTGTATAATTTTAGCTATTAATGTCCCTGTTTTTTTTGGTACAGGTTGTTGTTATTATAAATTGAAGCAACGCATCTTACAGGGACCAACACGTGGACGGATGAATTGAAGAAATGCACCTTGCAGGGACCAAAACATAGGTGGATGAATTGAAACAATGCATCTTACAGGGACCAACACATAGACAGATGAATTGAAGCAATGCACTTTACAGGGACCAACACGTGGACGGATGAATTGAAGAAATGCACATTGCAGGGACCAACACGTGGACGGATGAATTGAAGCAATGCATCTTACAGGGACCAACACGTGGACGGATGAATTGAAGCAATGCACCTTACAGGGACAAACCCATGGATGGATGCAGACCTTGAACAGGGGGCGCGTAGTTTCCTCAAAACGTCACCAGTTGGCTGGACATGGTTATCAAAATAACAGTGTTTTATAAATTCCTCTTTTTATAAATTCATACCACTACCCATTGTCATGAAAGTGCAATGTGTTATGGCTTGAAATTGTGTGATCACATCAAACAGTTTCACACCACCATGTTATTGATTGAACACTTTCACACCACCATTGTATTGGTTGGACACCTTCAAACCACCATTGTATTGGTTGGACACTTTCACACCACCATTGTATTGTTTGAACACCTTCACACCACCACTGCATTGTTTGAACACCTTCACGCCACCATTGTATTGTTTGAACACCATCACATCACCGTTGTATTGTTTGAACCCCTTAATACCACCAATGTATTGTTTGAACACCTTCACACCACCAATGTATTGTTTGAACACCTTTACATAACCGTTATATTGTTTGAGCACCTTCATATCACCATTTTATTGTTTGAACACTTTAACACAACCAATTTATTGATTGAACACGTTCACATCACCATTGTATTGTTTGAACACCTTAACACCACCAATGTATTATTTGAACACCTTCACACCACCAATGTATTGTTTGAACACCTTATAATTCACACCACCATTGTTTTGTTTCAACACCTTAACACCACCAATGTTTTGTTTGAACACATTCACACCAACATTGATTGTTTGGACACCTTCACTACATAATTTTATTGTTTGACCACCTTCACACCACTACTGTATTGGTTGAACACCTTCATACCACCATTGTATTGCTTGAACACCTCCAGGCACCAGTGCATCGCCACAACGAATAACTCGTCATGCCTTACAAAGGTCAGTAAACTTAGTGCGACTGGCTTCCCAGCTTCCTTTGCCGCTTTGGTTGGATTTAACGAAGTTGGTCACAGCTATAAATGATGAATTCTTAGAGACAGAGCTCTATCGTTTCGCATGCCTTAGCGATGCACATGTTTGATTGTCTACACCTTTTGTTTGGTTATTGCCCTGCATCAAAGAAGCCACAGCACTTGTTTTCTCTGCCACATTCACAGCACCATTATAATGCTTGGTGGGGCAGCTGTGGAATGTCCCAGTCCAGCAGCTCGACTTTTACGGCGATGATTGCTCATGTAACTGGGGTAACACAAGATACACTTCTTTGTTCTTTGTTTTGATACGTCACACGCCTCGTCAGCGCTGATAGAATAAAAGCTACTTTCTGCATTTTAGACAGGCTGTTTTGGACAGTATATATTGTTCGATCTGCTCGACGATGATGAAAATCATTTCGTTGTGTTTTATTTATTATTTTGTGTCGCCAAATGCAGGGAGACATGGCTGTGATTCTCACCGGTGATGAGAAGGGTGGCGTCGTGGCCATGATTCTCACCAGTGATGAGACGGGTGGCGTCATGGTCGTGATTCTCACCGGTGATGAGATGGGTGGCGTCATATGGCAGTGATTCTCACCAATGATGAGATGGGTGGCGACATAGCCGTGATTGTCACCAGTGATAAGAAGAGTGACATCGTGGCCGTGATTCTCACCAGTGATGAGATGGGTGGCGTCATGGCCGTGATTCTCACCGGTGATGAGACGGGTGGCGTCATGGTCGTGATTCTGACCAGTGATGAGATGGGTGGCGACGTAGCCGTGATTCTCACCAGTGAAGATGAGATGGGTGGCGTCGTGGCCGTGATTCTCACCAGTGATGAGATGGGTGGCGACATGGCCGTGATTCTCACCAGTGATGAGATGGGTGGCGACGTAGCCGTGATTCTCACCAGTGAAGAGAAGGGTGGAGACATGGCCGTGATTTTCACCTGTGATGGGATGGATGGCGACATAGCCGTGATTCTCACCAGTGATAAGATGGGTGGCGTCGTGGGCGTGATCCTCACCAGTGATGAGATGGGTGGCGTCATGGCCGTGATTCTCACCAGTGATGAGATGGGTGGCGTCATGGCCGTGATTCTCACCAGTGATGAGATGGGTGGCGTCATGGCCATGATTCTCACCAGTGATGAGATGGGTGACGACATGGCCGTGATTCTCACCAGTGATGAGATGGGTGACGACATGGCCGTGGTTCTCACCAGTGATGAGATGGGTCGCGACATGGCGGTTGCTTCACAATGCGATATTCTGCACATTGTGAAAACTATAACATTAATTATTATGTTTGACCAAGTGTAGCGAATATCCGCAGTTACGATTAACTGGGAGACAGATCGACTGTGATTTTTTTGACAAAGACTTGTGTGTTAGACAGTCCCAGATATAATATATCCCCCAATCACAGAGTTACATCATTAATCATATGCCCATTTACTAACGGATGTTCCATTTATGTATGTGACCCCAAGTCACCTCTGCTTGTCTGAGCCCGACCGTTGGTCAATTTAGAAACCCTCAACATCAAGGGGAATCCAGGATTGCGCCTAGGGGTTGAACGCAGCGGTGATAGACATACCCCCTTTCCGCCACTGTAAGTGACTCTCTCGTGGGAATCTTGTCGACACGGGACGCCGGCGGCGAAACGTTTACGATGAAACTATAACCCGATCTCCTTACATGTTACCTCCTTACTGGTGCCCACAGAGTTTCCACTACTATAATTATTATCTGTATTGATAACATCAAGTCGTTACAAACAGTGGGGCATGTTTCACCTCTGACCTCTTGTCTTGCAAGTCTTATCCGGTGTAAATCGATATCGCCGGTTGGTGCCGTCGCCGTCGGCCAGACAGATTCACGCCACAGATAGTTGTGTGTCCTGCTCGGAAAACGTTTACACCGCGTCATTTGTCGCAGTGACTGACGACTTATCCGACGGTTACATCAGTGGCGTCTAGTTTACATACACACAGCACGCTGTGTTGATACTGCATGGCGACGATGATATGATGATAATTATGAGTATGCACTGAGTGGGTTACCACGTATTACAAAGGCCCTGCATTTTGGTTCGCCGCCATGTTTTTTCTGTTGCTATAATTAGTTTGGTCGCATCTCATTAAGGTTGGTTTATCCGTGGTTCCAAGATAATCTATTATATTGCTGCACGCTTGGGTTAGCATCAACTACGACCTGGTATTAATGCTGCCCGCTCGGTCGAAGAACCCACTAATGACGTATGCTCCTGTACCCCTAGGCACCAATCCTCTGCCGTCCCAGCTAGGTGCATAATCCGAACGAAACAGGCGGTCTTACATGTAGATGTGTAACCATATATGGGTAGAAAACCCGACCGACCGTGTTACATTCACAGTTGCTTAGATAGGGTATTTATAACATTATATTGCACATGATATTACATTGAAAGACTAAAGCATAAACACATAAATCTGTAAACAATGTTTGTTAATGTTGCCTAGTTGAGTCTAGCTACTCTGATTGTCAAAAACATCAATTTTTTTCTGCTAGATGCTCCAGAATAAAGTTGAACTTATTTGTATTGGTGTACGTGGGTAATGTAGTACGGAGTTTACCAAGATCGTCGTTTCACCTATTCTCATTCCACATGAAGTCAATACAGCAGCGTGCACACACATAATTGTTTTTGTCTTCCGTTGAGCGTGCGTGCGTGCGTTCGTGCGTGCATGTGTACGTGTGTTTCTGTGTTTATGGTTTGCTTGTGTTTTAAATGTTTTTCTTCGTAGGAGAAAAAATTGACGGACAATACGTTTCAAAAATCCATAGTTTATTTTTACGGCATAGAAAACACTTGGATTGAGCACTACTTTCCTACATCCGTGAATCACCTTCTACTGTTGACGTGTTATCGTCCACAAGTATTGCACACAGGACGGTTAAACTATTGGCACTGACCAACTCGTCAGTGTTATCATCCACACATACTGTACACAGGACGGTTAAACTATTCGCACTGACCAACTCTTCCGTGTTATCGTCCACACATATTGTACACAGGACGGTTAAACTAGTGGCACTGACCAACTCGTCCGTGTTATCATTCACACATATTGTACACATGACGGTTAAACTATTGGCTCTGACCAACTCTTCCATGTTATCGTCCACACAGATTTTACACAGGACGGTTAAACTATCGGCACTGACCAACTCGTCCGTGTTATCATTCACACATATTGCATACAGGACGGTTTGTTGCGCCTCTGAGCTCAGGTTCCTGAGGATATAGGCGCCATAGAAGTCAATTATTATTATTATTATTATTAAACTATTGGCACTGACCAACTCTTTCGTGTTATCGTCCACACATATTGTACACAGGACGGTTAAACTATTGGCACTGACCAACTCTTCCGTGTTATCGTCCACACATATTGTACACAGGACGGTTAAACTATTGGCACTGACCAACTCTTCCGTGTTATCGTCCACACATATGGTACACAGGACGGTTAAACTATTGGCACTGACCAACTCTTCCGTGTTATCGTCCACACATATGGTACACAGGACGGTTAAACTATTGGCACTGACCAACTCTTCCGTGTTATCGTCCACACATATTGTACACAGGACGGTTAAACTATTGGCACTGACCAACTCTTCCGTGTTATCGTCCACACATATGGTACACAGGACGGTTAAACTATTGGCACTGACCAACTCTTCCGTGTTATCGTCCACACATATTGTACACAGGACGGTTAAACTATTCGCACTGACCAACTCTTCCGTGTTATCGTCCACACATATGGTACACAGGACGGTTAAACTATTGGCACTGACCAACTCTTCCGTGTTATCGTCCACATATATGGTACACAGGACGGTTAAACTATTGGCACTGACCAACTCTTCCGTGTTATCGTCCACACATATGGTACACAGGACGGTTAAACTATTGGCACTGACCAACTCTTCCGTGTTATCGTCCACACATATTGTACACAGGACGGTTAAACTATTGGCACTGACCAACTCTTCCGTGTTATCGTCCACACATATTGTACACAGGACGGTTAAACTATTCGCACTGCCAACTATTTCCAATGGTGTCACACGGCTCTTCCGAATAATGCCGGTCTTACTTCACATTTGTCTTTCTCACGACAGCAACCATGTCGTAAAAATAAAGCAATCTTCATTGACAATCAGGTAACGATAAAGTCATATATCAGCCACAACCATCTTCTAAACATAGCCTTTGCAAAAATGTATTGCATCATAATATTATAGTAGATTCCCCCAATGGTTGTCATTGCTGAGTGAAATAAAAACTGTCAATGCATTATTAATTTTTTACATGCCACTGCAATAGCGGTAAAGACAACATTCTTGTGACTTAATCCAAAACCTTTCCAATGAGCTCAACATATTAGCAAATGCATCTGTTTTCAACTTCATATGCAAAAGGTTCCCACCCATCCTGGGCTTGTCACTGTATAAGTGCAGGCACATTGGGATTGAACTAATGTCACACTGTATAAGTGCAGGCACATTGGGATTGAACTAATGTCACACTGTATAAGTGCAGGCACATTGGGATTGAACTAATGTCACACTGTATAAGTGCAGGCACATTGAGATTGAACTAATGTCACACTGTATAAGGGCAAGCAAATTGGGACTGAATTAATGCCTCACTGTATAAGTGTAGGCACATTGGGACTGAGCTAATGCCACAATATATAAGCGCACGCACATTGGGACTGAACTGAATAAAATAAAAACTGTTAATGCATTATTCTACATGCAACTGCAGTAGCGATAAAGACAACATTCTTGTGACACAATCCAAAACCTTTCCAATGAGCTAAAATATTAGTAAAGTCATCTGTTTTGAACTTCATATGCAAACGGCTCCCACGGCATTATTACAATGCCTAATGAAATTGTCATGGCCGAGATAAGTATGCCAATTAGTAATTAACACACAATCATACACAGGCACGCACGCACGCACGCACGCCCGCCCGCCCGCCCGCCCGCCCGCCCGCCCGCCCGCCCGCCCGCCCGCCCGCCCGCCCGCCCGCCCGCCCGCCCGCCCGCCCGCCCGCCCGCCCGCCCGCCCGCCCGCACGCACGCACGCACGCACGCACGCACGCACGCACGCACGCACGCACGCACGCACGCACGCACGCACACACACACACACACACACACACACACACACACACACACACACACACACACACACACACACACACACATTGAGCAGCTTTAATTTAATTTTGTGTACACATCAAATCATTTTTGTGTGTGCCAATTTGGTTCTTTTTATGAGAATGGTCCATATACAGGGAAACTAAAAATATGTGCAACACACACTCACCGAGTCATACACCCATTGGTGCTGTGTCGATGGCCGTCTTTAGTCGGGTCGGCGTAATCTCCTTACACTAACAACAGCATTGTCTACGCTATCCACAGACGTGTCGGAGAAGTTGACGGCACTCTCACAAACACATGTTCTCACCCGTCGGACATCTTGGACGTATATTCGTGGCGCTACACTAGTCCAATGTGACTTACAAAAAAGTCAGCGGTTACAACGGGGGGTCACTGTCAAAACCAGTCATGCATATCCTTGTGACACTGACGTCAACCGTACATTTACTTGTTCGTCGGGCGGCTGCTACCGTTGGACACCAACATCAACATTCTAGGAGCAGAGACGAGTGGTGTTGAGTGAACCTACATAATAACATCCTCACTGCGCATTCAGCCAAAATTATGCCAGATATAACCGCTGTCCTCACTCAATGAACATTACACATTCATAGTTTATGTAAAATGTTACGTCCGTGATTCCCCTTCAAGTGGCGAGTGAGTAGTTCACCCCCTCGAGTCTGTCACGCTTCACTAGGTTGACCGACATCTACGGTGGCTCAAAAACACAACAAACAGACGTCGAGCAACACGGTCACGGTTCTTTGATTCAGCCGATAGCATTCGTCTGGCGGATGTCAGAACAAACTGCGTTGCACGATTATCAACATACGTCTCCCAGAGGAAATCGTCACAACCAGGGATAGAGATCGCTTCATGAAAGAAGTCTTCCTCGGTGCCTTGTGTCAGCGCCAGCCCCTACATGGGAGGACAGCTGCTCAGCCAAGGAAGAAGACGACGTAGACAAACACCAACATTCAATAACTAGAAAAATCAACCACAATGTGGCATGGTATTTTCAAAGGCATATTTCGCGAGCTTTATGCAGCTGAATTACCAGTGAATCCCCGTGCAACCTTTCTCGGTGTGTGTCAAAGACCCAACCACGGTGTACGTTGGACAATTCGTCCAACATATTTATATTCAACTGACAGAACAAGAGTTGCCACTGGGCACACTAAATTGAATATACAATGCCTGCAGCGTAGTGTACACAGCGTAATGTATACAGCGTAGTGTACACAGCGTGGTGTACACAGTCAGAAGGATGTACATTAGGCTAGTACCAGGAAATGTACAAATACAAGCTCATATGTGTTACCGATAAATGTACACTTAATGTTAGCAAACAGCCAAAAAGACAGGTTTGCACCAAAATTCTGACCAAAAAACTCTGGTTGCTGTTCCAGCATATGACATTCAAGGGAAAAGACACATATTTCTATTGAAAGTCGTTTTGCGGTCAGTTGCGAGTTGTTTGGTTTATGCCCCAACCAGGTACGTCTAACCAGACAAGTTTGTCTTCCAATCCCGTATTTCGCGTACCAACGACCTGGCTGTTCGTGGTCTCGTCGGATGCCTGGTTGTGTATATATGTATGTGTATGCAAATTATATGGAAGGTATATAAGCGTTCTGGAAACGAGAGCGACTCTGAGATGGCTGGATGGTCGAGAACAGCTCCCCGGAGGATGGACCGTCGAGAGCGGTAGACCGTCGAAAGCGGCTCCTCTGTGGCTTGACCGTCCATAGTGGCTGCCCGGAGGCTGAACCGTCGATAGCAGCTACCCGGATGCTGTCGATAGCGGCTCCCCGGAGGCTCCATCGTCGAGAGCGGCTCCCCATAAACTGGACCGCGAGAGCGGCTCCCTGGAGGCCACGATGACAAAGCCGGACACATAATTCCGGGCTCTCCTAGCTGATTATCTGCAATGCCCTGGCAGCCATCTACATATCAAAGTAATTCGTGTGCAACACCAAGCCAATAACTGTGGTGTGTTTGACATCGCACTTGTGGCATCCCTCCTCGATGGCGAAGACCCTATTCAACCAGTGGACCATCATCCGGAGGAGAGTGAGGACTGCCAGGACCCGGGAGTGGTTCCGTTCCGTTGCTCCTGTGTCTGCTCCAAGACATGACAACGGGAAGCTGAAGGAGGAGAGTGAGGACTGCCAGGACCCAGGAGTGGTTCCGGTCCGTTGCTCCTGTGTCCGCTCCAAGACGTGACAACGGGAAGCTGAAGGAGGAGAGTGAGGACTGCCAGGACCCAGGAGTGGTTCCGGTCCGTTGCTCCTGTGTCCGCTCCAAGACGTGACAACGGGAAGCTGAAGGAGGAGAGTGAGGACTGCCAGGACCCAGGAGTGGTTCCGGTCCGTTGCTCCTGTGTCCGCTCCAAGACGTGACAACGGGAAGCTGAAGGAGGAGAGTGAGGACTGCCAGGACCCAGGAGTGGTTCCGGTCCGTTGCTCCTGTGTTCGCTCCAAGACGTGACAACGGGAAGCTGAAGGAGGAGAGTGAGAACTGCCAGGACCAAGGAGTGGTTCCGTTCCGTTGCCCCTGTGTCCGCTCCAAGACGTGCACACAAATGTTGCTTGGTGAGGAGTTCTGTGTGATTCACAGACAGTGACGTATCTGAGGTCTCCACAAGGGATCGAGCCAAGTTTAGTCACCTAGTTGGTATATATATATATATATATATATATATATATATATATATATATATATATATATATATATATATATATATATATATATATATATATATATATATATATATATATATATATATATATATATATATATATATAATGTGAATGGTAAATGCTAGTCAGCAGTGGTATAGTTAGTACTTGCATCGTTATCAATGTTTGGTAGTCTGGCATAATAAGTATGTGAATTGTATATATTACTCTACACAACATATAGGGCCGGCATGCTTGCTGTGATGACGTATGTCGTTTTGATGATGGATGCTTGCATAATTGCTAGTTCATGATTTAAATATAATTAATTTGGCCCATTTCACTCTACACTGGACTTCCGTTGTTATTCTGCATACATAACAATATGTCCATTGTCGTTCTGGTTATGTTGTACGAGACTCTAGCCTATTAAATAGTCCGCCTCGTTCCTTCGCGAGCGCGTGCCTTCCTAAAGGGACAAGGGGCGTATAGGTATACGAGATTGAGCAATAACAGGTCTGTGAAGCCTTTAGATGTCCGGGGCCGCACGCTCGCTGCACTGAAGGAATCAGCGTGTGTTCGCCCTTTTCAGGAAGGATCGGGTAACCCGTTGAACCTCCTTTCGTGCTAGGGATTGGCGCTTGTAATTCTTCCCCATGAACGAGGAATTCCGAGTAAGCACTAGTCATAAGCTCGCGTTGATTACGTCCCTGCCCTGTGTACACACCGCCCGTCGCTACTGCCAATTGAACGGTTTAGTGAGGTCCTCGGATTGGACCCGGTGTAGCAAGTTCAAAACACTCACCCTGGAAAACACTACGGTGGTGTTTTCAACTTAAGTTGAAAACACTTAACACGTTACATTATAATTAAAGCACAATATGAATGTAAGACACTAGAAACGCAAACCTTGCTACATATTACTTTTGTGAAAACGAAGTTAATCTTCACCACCCGTGTAAATATCTTGGGTGTATCATTTATAATGACGAGGCGGACATGCAAGCCAAATTTAGACTTCTTTATGGTAGAGTGTAACACGTTGCGTCACACATTTCATGTTTGTTTCATAAATAATAAGCTATTTACTGCCTACTTCAGTACATTTTTATATGTATACTATATGGGTAAATTATAGAAAAGCAACTTTTGCCCACTCTTTGATTGTTTGTCAAGCACGTGTTTGATGTGCATAATGTCAACTTGTGTAAATGTGTGATCAGAATGGTTATTTATTGTTCTATGATTAGGATTGACAAGTCGCTGAATCCTATTATAGAGAATATTGCAATTAGCGACACGTATTGTGTACGACGAAATTATTAAATTAAAACCAAGCACAGCTAAAATGCCAAGAACAATTTATTCGACATATCCAACACATGCGAATGTCCATTGGGTACCTTTGAATTCGATTATAATTAAAGCTCATTGTGAACATACACACACATTATTAAATCAAAACCAAAACGGCGAAATGACTGAAATTTTCAGTCATTACGTGAAATGACTGAAACATTGCTTCCTTGGTTAACGACAAGTGATGTGGGCAAACTTGCTGTTTTTTTATCTACCTAGCCCGATATTTTCAGAAATTTACACCTAGCAGCTATCTATTTATCACATTCCGAAATATTTTTTTATATTGTAATGAAATTATGATTTTAAATTATTGTTCGGGTTCACTTTGGATCATGTATAACACCAGGAATTGAAGTTACTCCACATAATTGAAATCACTAATCATCAAAGTAATGTTTTTATTACGAGGTGCAATACCCCAGTCTCTATAAGTGCGCTTTGTGTCATTATACCCAGAGCAAACACAATGAAATATCAATTACAATTTGTCTTCTATTGTGTATATTAAATTAACTGTTGGAAATGTTACATGCATACTTAAGACATAACAGCACTGTCTTATTGAACAACATATAACTTTATTATGATTCTACAACATGCAATAGTCTACTGTAGCATTGGAAATTGTATCAATGTATTACATTTCCACAATGTATGTCAAACAAATTAAGCAACACGCCATATTCTTATAATTATATGTATGGATGTGAATGAGAGCATATACCCCGGGGTAGTTGTTTTTAAGCCAAGAATGTTAAATTCATAATATTTTACATCACAGTATTGGTGAAAGCTAATATTGTATTCAACAAATATTACTAAATAATTATTATACTCACTAGTTATCATGAAAGACATGTGAAGCTTACTAGTAGGTATACTTGCAACTGAGAGAAATCATACACATTACCCAGAGGATATTTATAAAAGACAAAAAATCAAATCATCTCTGGTCTTAAAAGGGGAATATACTTTACTAACAACTTGGTGATTAGTCATTAGCATGTCATATGGTTCGTTCACACTTGTTCGGGCAGCTCAGACTGTTGTGACACCGGCTGTTACACATTCGTTTTGCTTTGTAGCACTTGCACCTGTTTCTAGTAATTTTTGTAAAGAATACTGCAAAAGACACACCTGACAAAACCTTGTCCACCAGTTGCTGAAGTTTTTAATGCATGGTGGAGAGATATCTGTTGGACTTGATTGGTGTCTGACTGGGACGGAAGGCGTAAGAGGGCATAAGTCGAATTGGCTACGTGAATATTTATCAGGATCCCAGTCTTCACAGCATTGGTGTATAAGTTGTTGTCGCAATGGTCATTGATGACCCCCAGGATGTGACGTGGATCCCCCTTCCTCTATTCATCATAGGGATGGGAACTGTTATCTATTATCCAATTTTAATTATAAACTACCTAAACCAATATGGTGAGAAGAAATTAATTTTGTTTATTTACTTGAGTAATGTGAATGTCTGAAGAATTATGAAAGCTGACATTAATGCATAATTAACATTGCAACAATATATAATGACAAAAGTACACAAATTGTTATTACACAGTATGACTGATATGGTCACCAGTCAAACTTTGTAATAACAGTGCCTTAATTCCAGTCATTTCGCGTAATGACTGAAATTTTCAGTCATTTCGCGAAATGCCTAAGTGAAACAGTCATTTCGCGTAATGCCTAAACATGTCAGTCATTACATGAAATGACTGATTACGCAGATTGACTGTAACATATACATATATGGTGGTCTGTAGTAACGTGACACTTGTGGTTGTCGTGAACACCGTATGCCGTGTATACATATATGGTGGTCTGTAGTAACGCGACACTTGTGGTTGTCGTGAACACCGTATGACGTGTATACATATATGGTGGTCTGTAGTAACGTGACACTTGTGGTTGTTGTGAACACCGTATGACGGGTATACATATATGGTGGTATGTAGTAACGTGACAGTTGTGGTTGTCGTGAACACCGTATGACGTGTATACATATATGGTGGTCTGTAGTAACGTGACACTTGTGGCTGTTGTGAACACCGTATTACGTGTATACATATATGGTGGTCTGTAGTAACGTGACACTTGTGGTTGTTGTGAACACCGTATGACGGGTATACATATATGGTGGTCTGTAGTAACGTGACACTACTTTCACATCAGTTGCCCAAGTGTCATTGTCTCTCATTTTGTTTTCCCGGACATAATCATACATTTTGTGCCCAGAATAGTCTTGATTACGACCTGGTTGTCCCTCGACATATTCATAAACTGCACCGTCTGGTCCCCGATCTCCAAATGACTGCTTTCTGACCCCGTCTGTTCAACGCTGATGGCTCGGAAGAAGCAATTGCCGTCACCTTTGATCATGTTGGTTGATGACGTCTGATCCAGTGTGCTTCTTTGGCGTCTCGCTGTCACCCTCTGTTTCGGTGTCGATAGGTGGAGGCGAGCAGTGTGCTACTTGCGTCACATTGTTGTTGTAGGCGTGAATGAGAAGACATTCCCCGCTGTCACACCTGTCTCCGTTACGGAATCACCGTCTTCCTTCTGTTGCTGTAGGCGTGAATGAGAAGGCATCCCCTGTTGTCATACCTGTCTCCGTTATGGAATCATCATCTTCCTTCTGTTGTTGAAGGTGTGAATGAGAAGGCATCCCCACTGACAACCAGACATAGTGAAACCTTTGGTACTATTAATAAATCAAGTGTTGAACACAGGACAATTTCCTGACAAACTTAAAGTAGCAAAAGTTATTCCTATATTTAAGACTCATTATCCCACACTATTCACAAATTATAGACCAATATCGCTTTTGCCTGTTATTTCGAAAGTCTTGGAAAGAATTGTGAATAACCAATTACTCATGTATTTTACTAATACAAAACTATTGTCTTATAATCAATACGGCTTCAGACCCCTCCATTCAACTGAATGTGCAGCTCTAGAAATAGTCGATAGGATCACTTCACATTTGGATAACAACCAATTACCCATCAGTATATTTCGTGATTTAACGAAAGCATTCGATACACTTGACCACACAATCCTCTTAAAAAATTAGAACATTATGGGTAAAAAATTATGACATAAAATCAAATGTCTTACCTATAAACAGGGGAGCCTCACAAAGCTCAATACTAGGTCCTATGTTATTCATTATAACACAACATAGCAGAATGGCTAAAATTTTATAAATCATAATTAAATGTCAACAAAACTAAATATATGATTTATCAAATGCCAAACAAAAAGGTAGTAGTACCAACACTAACAACTGACTGTGTAAACATTGAAAGAGTCCAACATTTAAACTTCTTAGGTTTAATATTGGACACACATTTTAATTGGCATACACACATTGAGAAAATAGCAGATAATCGGAATTATAAACAAGTTGAAGCATGTCTTACCAAAAAGTATCCGAATTATACTATATAATTCATTAATATTACCCCACATAAATTGCTGCCTAATGATCTGGGGCTACCAGTGTAATAGGATAACTAAATTACAGAAGAAAGCAATCAGAATAATATATGTAACCAAATACAAGTCACATACGGAACCACTATTTAAAAGCCTATCTGTTCTAAAGATTGAAGACTTAAACTACAGATACTACGATTTTATTATAAATTCATGCACAAACAATTACCAGCATACTTACAAAACACACACATACACAGTCATCTCACGCGTAAACACAACAAAATACACACATTTAGAACACAACACGAATTTGCAAAAACAATTCTGAAATATAATTTACTACATATCAGCAACAATACTCAGAACATTAAAAAAGATATGGTGACAACACACAGCTTAAATGGATATACACATTATGCTAAACATTATATTATAAAAAGCTATCTATGCATATGCGCCGTTGTTAACTGCTACACTTTCACGCATGGTAAATAATAAATAGTTAATCCAGCTATACGTGTTAATATTAATTTACACAAACGGAGATATACAATGAATTCATTGAAAACGTACCAGGGTGGCTCCTATGAGAGCGACTTCTTTAGCCTTAATAAATCCACTTTGTACTAAATATATGCGCTTATATACCTAATTTACACACAATTATTGCTTTTATGTATTAATTACTGTTACTGAAATATTATGTACAAAATGGATAAACAAAAAATTTTGCCTGTCCATCTGTTTGCTGTCACACCTGTCTCCGTTACGGAGTCGTTATCTTTTTTCTGAAACTCAGAATTGATAGAATATAGAATCAACTATTACATATCCGCCCTAAGTCGGCCGCTCTCACGGTGACTCTTGCACCTCCCTCTCCGTGTTGTACTTCGGTAGTCCGCCGCTCTCACGGTGACTCTTGCACCTCCCTCTCCGTGTTGTACTTCGGTAGTCGGCCGCTCTCACGGTGACTCTTGCACCTCCCTCTCCGTGTTGTACTTCGGTAGTCCGCCGCTCTCACGGTGACTCTTGCACCTCCCTCTCCGTGTTGTACTTCGGTAGTCCGCCGCTCTCACGGTGACTCTTGCACCTCCCTCTCCGTGTTGTACTTCGGTAGTCGGCCGCTCTCACGGTGACTCTTGCACCTCCCTCTCCGTGTTGTACTTCGGTAATCCGCCGCTCTCACGGTGACTCTTGCACCTCCCTCTTTGTGTTGTACTTCGGTAGTCCGCCGCTCTCACGGTGACTCTTGCACCTCCCTCTTTGTGTTGTACTTCGGTAGTCCGCCGCTCTCACGGTGACTCTTGCACCTCCCTCTTCGTGTTTTACTTCGGTAGTCCGCCGCTCTCACGGTGACTCTTGCACCTCCCTCTTCGTGTTGTACTTCGGTAGTCCGCCGCTCTCACGGTGACTCTTGCACCTCCCTCTTCGTGTTGTACTTCGGTAGTCCGCCGCTCTCGCGGTGACTCTTGCACCTCCCTCTCCGTGTTGTACTTCGGTAGTCCGCCGCTCTCGCGGTGATTCTTGCACCTCCCTCTCCGTGTTGTACTTCAGTAGTCCGCCGCTCTCACTGTGACTCTTGCAGCTCCCTCTCCGTGTTGTACTTCGGTAGTCCGCCGCTCTCACGGTGACTCTTGCACCTCCCTCTTCGTGTTGTACTTCGGTAGTCCGCCGCTCTCACGGTGACTCTTGCACCTCCCTCTCCGTGTTTTACTTCGGTAGTCCGCCGCTCTCACGGTGATTCTTGCACCTCCCTCTCCGTGTTGTACTTCAGTAGTCCGCCGCTCTCACTGTGACTCTTGCAGCTCCCTCTCCGTGTTGTACTTCGGTAGTCCGCCGCTCTCACTGTGACTCTTGCAGCTCCCTCTCCGTGTTGTACTTCGGTAGTCCGCCGCTCTCACGGTGACTCTTGCACCTCCCTCTCCCTGTTGTACTTCGGTAGTCCGCCACTCTCACAGTGACTCTTGCACCTCCCTCTCCCTGTTGTACTTCGGTAGTCCGCCGCTCTCACGGTGACTCTTGCACCTCCCTCTCCGTGTTGTACTTAATGATCTTTATTTGTTGCGCCTCTCAGGTCCCTACCAATATAAGTAGTTTGATTACCCATTACAAGCAAAGACAACAGTTTGTTATCACGTGACACTGACAGGTGGGTTACGCCGCCTGTGTATAATTAATACTCTCTCATTATTGTACAAAGCATCTTTTGTTCTGAATTTGACAAATATAGCCCTTGTGCTATATTACTGCAGAGTAATAGTGAAGATTACATCTATTACGATGGTATTTAGTTAGATAGTGTTTATACAGCATCGTGTTTAATATATATATATATATATATATATATATATATATATATATATATATATATTATATATATATATATATATATATATATATATATATATATATATATATATATATATATGTTTAATATATTGATTGTATTATTATTATTATTGTTGTTGTTGATAGAACATAGAATTATGTGTGTATGTGTTGAGCGTGTATGGGTTGTGTGCGTACGGTTTGTGTGTGTATGTGTTGAGTGTGTATGGGCTGCACGTATATGGGTTGAGTGTATATGGGTTGAGTGTGTATGGGTTGTGTGTGTATGGGTGGAGTGTGTATGTGTTGAGCGTGTATTGGTTGAGTGTGTATGGATTGAGTGTGTATGGGTTGTGTGTGTATGGGTTGAGTGTGTATGTGTTGAGCGTGTATTGGTTGAGTGTGTATCGGTTGAGTGTGTATGGGTTGAGTGTGTATGGGTTGAGTGTATATGGGTTGTGTGTGTATGTGTGTGTGTGTGTGTGTGTGTGTGTGTGTGTGTGTGTGTGTGTGTGTGTGTGTGTGTGTGTGTGTGTGTGTGTGTGTGTGTGTGTGTGTGTGTGTGTGTGTGTGTGTGTGTGTGGGTTGAGTGTGTATGGTTTGTGTGTGTATGTGTTGAGCGTGTATGGGTTGTGTGTGTATGGTTTGTGTGTGTATGTGTTGAGTGTGTATGGGCTGCACGTATATGGGTTGAATGTATATGGATTGTGTGTGTATGGGTTGAGTGTGTATGGGTTGAGTGTGTATGTGTTGAGCGTGTATGTGTTGAGTGTGTATGGGTTGAGCGTGTATGGGTTGAGCGTGTATGGGTTGAGTGTGTATGGGTTGAGTGTGTATGGGTTGAGTGTGTATGTGTTGAGCGTGTATGTGTTGAGCGTGTATGGGTTGAGTGTTTATGGGTTGAGCGTGTATGGGTTGAGTGTGTATGTGTTGAGTGTGTATGTGTTGAGCGTGTATGGGTTGAGCGTGTATGGGTTGTGTGTGTATGGGTTGTGTGTGTATGGGTTGAGTGTGTATGGGTTGAGCGTGTATGGGTTGAGTGTTTATGGGTTGAGCGTGTATGGGTTGAGCGTGTATGGGTTGAGTGTTTATGGGTTGAGCGTGTATGGGTTGTGTGTGTATAAGTTGTACGTGTATGGGTTGAGTGTGTATGAGTTGTGTGTGTATGGGTTGAGCGTGTATGGGTTGAGTGTGTATGGGTTGTGTGTGTATGGGTTGAGTGTGTATGGGTTGAGTGTTTATGGGTTGAGCGTGTATGGGTTGTGTGTGTATGAGTTGTACGTGTATGGGTTGAGTGTGTATGAGTTGTGTGTGTATGGGTTGAGCGTGTATGGGTTGTGTGTGTATGGGTTGAGTGTGTATGGGTTGAGTGTGTATGAGTTGACTGTGTATGTGTTGAGCGTGTATGGATTGAGCGTGTATGGGTTGAGCGTGTATGGGTTGAGTGTTTATGGGTTGAGCGTGTATGGGTTGAGTGTGTATGGGTTGAGTGTGTATGAGTTGTACGTGTATGGGTTGAGTGTGTATGAGTTGTGTGTGTATGGGTTGAGTGTGTATGGGTTGAGCGTGTATGTGTTGAGCGTGTATGGGTTGAGTGTGTATGAGTTGTACGTGTATGGGTTGAGTGTGTACGGGTTGTGTGTGTATGGGTTGAGTGTGTATGGGTTGTGTGTGTATGGGTTGAACGTGTATGGGTTGTGTGTGTATGGGTAGAGCATGTATGGGTTGAGCGTGTGTGGGTTGTGTGTGTATGGGTTGTGTGTGTATGGGTTGAGTGTGTATGGGTGGAGTGTGTATGTGTTGAGCGTGTATTGGTTGAGCGTGTATGGGTTGAGTGTGTATGAGTTGAGCATATAAGGGTTGAGTGTGTATGGTTTGAACGTGTATGGGTTGAGTGTATACGGGTTGAGTGTGTATGGGTTGAGTGTGTATGTGTTGAGCGTGTATTGGTTGAATGTGTATGGGTTGAGCGTGTATGGGTTGTGTGTGTATGGGTTGAGCATATAAGGGTTGAGTGTGTATGCTTTGAACGTGTATTGGTTGAGAGAGTATGGGTTGAACCATGGATGGAGGTCTTAGAACCCCCTGTGTCCGTGTCAAATATTACGGTAAAAGACAACGTATATAACCTTACATCGGAACTAGTGTCAATGTAACGACTGAAGTATTAGAGCCGGCTAATATTAACCATTATGTAAGTAGAACGACACATGTGTCGTCACGCCCGCCCCCGTTCGTAAGTTGAACGACATATTACTATGACTGGCTGTGGCCCCCTTGCCAATAAGCCTAGATCCGCCCCTATGTAATACAGTAACGCCAAACGGGCGGAGGCCCGTTTTGGTTAGGGAGCCTGTTTTGGTTAGGGGGCCAGTTTTGGTTAGGGGGCCCGTTTTGGTTAGGGGGCCCGTTTTGGTTAGGGGGCCCGTTTTGCAAGTTGTTCCCCTACCACCGCTGCACTATGAACCAGGCCCAATCCCGCAGAAAAACCGCGAAATTTACAAGCTAATTCAAAACTCACACAAAGAATCTGTTTAGACTGTTGCTCGTGCCGTGATTCAGTAGCGTCATATTGAAATGTCACATTCTAAAAATATTATGTTTTCCACGATTCCCATGTTGCGTGCGTATAGTGCATTTGTTGATATTTAACTAAAAAGTTTGACGGTGTGGTGGATCTCTGGATCTGCCTTTGAGTATTTGTACACTCACTCACGCACGCACGCACGCACGCACGCACGCACGCACGCACGCACGCACGCACGCACGCACGCACACACACACACACACACACACACACACACACATACACACGCACACAAATAAATATTAAATAAAACAGTTGCATGATGTACAGGTTAACTCTTCAGTTAAATGTTAAAGTGACCTTGTGTAGTACGTTACTACGCCAATAACGTACTGCAAAGTACTTCCGCATATCAGCAATGTCACCTGCATGATCACCACAGACGGTGATAAATATGAATTGAACATAAAAGATGACGTTGTACCACTAGACCAATGGGGATTTCCTGAAGGAATTAATTCGCAAGAAATTTGTGTGCTTTCATCTTTCCTGGCAGTCGCTCGTTTGCGCTAAGGTGTGGACCTTGGCAATGAAAAATGTCCACTCACTCAGTCGTCAATTGTACACAATGGCCAACACTACTTGAAGCATGTTCGCTCCCCTGTAGTGGTACCGCTGTTGAGCAAAGGGACGTACTACATCACTTGTGAACACCTGCACACCACTCGAATGAAGGAGAAGGCCACAGATCCAAAAGTTAATAATATGCCCCTTAAAATTACAATCCACCGTATATGTATTGGAATAAAAATAATAAAAAGCCGAATATAAATGGTTACGGTTTATGTTTAATATTAGTTGTGCATTTTTAAGTAACTCATGCATATTGATAGCGTTACTTGTTCGGTTACTTAAAGGTAATGTCGATTACGGTAACGTTTTCAACGAATACGCCGTCTAATGCATTATTATTGCCACCTTATTTAATATGTTTTACATTATAATAACCAAGTTACATTTCATATTCATGCATTATCTATGTTTCTCTGTTCCTGTTTCCATGTTTAAATCATGAAATTGATGTCGATGACAATACACATTTTATGTTGTTACACAATGTATTATGTCTTAGGCAAAACCATGTCACATTTTTTCATGTGTATATCGTACATTTTCGTATGCAGCCTACAACCGATGTAAGACCCATGATGAGGCAGCAAGGACCAAACCTCACGGACACCTCCATCGCCCTCATTGTCGCTGTGGTTGACAACAAGTACCGCAAGGACGACGGTGAGAAAGATCGCTTCTGCAATTTGCCCTCGGCATGTGGAACAGGTCGCCTACAGCCTACGTCGACGCCACCGGCAGTGGGACGTTACTTCTACCATCTGTGCGGTTACTGAAGTAATTTAACAAGATTTAACAAGATTTGCCATCCAAGCCAAAGGCCCAGATGGCAAGTGGACAAGGAAGCCATTGGCTTATCGAGAGTCCAACAATGTTCACCTACTTATAACCCGCCCTCCTGATATATGTGTCAACCTTGTTTTTAAACATATTCACGCTGCTAGCAGTTACACAATCTGTAGACAGTTTGTTCCATTCATTTATTGTCCTCTGTGAGAACGAGTGCTTCCTGATGTCCAATCTACATTGATCCTTTACTAATTTTACCTCATGTCCTCTAGTTCTGCTATCCTTCTTGAGTGAGAAAAACATATTTCTATCAATATTTTCATACCCATTCAATATCTTAAAAACTTCAATCTGATCTCCTCTTAACCTCCTTGTCTCTAGAGTTGTTAAACCACATTCTTTCAGGCGTTCTTCATAACTAAGGTCTCTAAGTTCTGGAATCATTTTAGTTGCTCTCCTTTGTATGCGTTCAAGCGTATCTATATCCTTCTTACGATATGGTCTCCATGCTTGTATACAGTATTCTAAATGAGGTCTAACTATTGCTTTATAAAGAGGTATAATTAACTTTTTCCCTTATATGTTATGTTTCTTCTAATCAATCCAAGAATTTGATTACCCTTTGAAGCTGCAATACCACACTGCTCTGAAACTTTCATATCAGCGCTTATTGTAACTCCTAAGTCCTTTTCTTTTACAGTAGTACCAAGAACAGTAGCTCCCATTTTATAGTTTACATTCAAGTTCCCATGTCCTGTATGTAGGCATTTACATTTCCCAAAATTGAACAGCATCTGCCATTTCTCAGACCATTTCACTAATCTGTCTAGATCGTTTTGTAAATGTTGTTTATCACCATCAGTATTAACCTTTCTAAACAGTTTTGTGTCGTCCGCAAATTTCAGTACGTTACTTGTTATACTCTCGTCCAAGTCATTGATATAAATTAAGAATAAAATAGGTCCTAATACTGATCCTTGAGGTACCCCACTCAAAACCGATTTCCAATTTGAAACTTCTCCATCTACTACAACTCGTTGTCTTCTGTCAGTCAGCCATTGTTCTATCCAGTCAGTTATGCTATCCCCGATACCATGGGCTTTTAATTTAAGTAGCAATCTTTGATGTGGCACTTTGTCAAAAGCTTTCTGAAAATCTAAGTAGATAATATCTACTGGCGATCCCATGTCTATCCACTTAGTGATTTCTTCCAAAAAACATAACATATTTGTTAAGCATGACCTCGCTTTAAGGAATCCATGTTGAGATGAATTTAATAATTTATGCTTAACGAGGAAGTCCACCATATGGTCTTTAATTAACCTTTCTAATAATTTACAAACCACTGACGTTAAACTCACTGGTCTGTAATTCTCTGACTTATTTCTCGAACCCTTTTTAAATAATGGTATGATGTTTGCTTCTTTCCATTCAAACGGAACAACTCCCTCTTTTAATGACAAGTTGAATACTCTTGCAAGTGGTATACTGATTTGATCTACTGTTTCCATTAGTAATTTTGGAGGAATCCCATCCACTCCCGGTGATTTGTTATCCTTCATTGCCTTTATTTTCCTAGCTACCAATTCTGGAGTTACAACTAACGGTCCTAAATAGTCAGATTTAGCCCCTGAAATTTAGCATCAGCAACTGGTAATGAACTAATATCTTCTTTTGTAAACACTGAACTGAAGTAACCATTTAGGTCTTCCGCCATTAAAAACCCCTGTGATATTATATTTCCAGCACTGTCTTCTAGAGGTCCAACCTTGTCTTGTACGTTTTGTTTACTCTGACATATGCATAAAAACTCTTGCTGTCAGTTTTTATGTTACATGCCAGTTTTTGCTCATAGCTTCTTTTAGATTGTCTGATTTCAGTTGTAGCTGCATTAAGTGCCTCTTTGTATTTTGCATAGTCTTCTTCCTTTCTGGTACGCCTATAAACCCTCCACATAGTTTGTTTTAGCATTATTTTTCTAATTGCCTCTTTTGACAAGTGTTTCTTTCTACACCGTTTTCCTTGTTTTCGGAAGGGAACAAATTTATCAATGATACTCTCAATTTCATATTTTAGAATATTCCAACATTCAATTGCAGTCTTATCCATCAGCATGTTATTCCAATCTAGCTGTGCTAAGTATTTTCTCATATCTTTGTAGTTACCTTTGTGGAAGTTTCTCTTGTACGTTTTCTTATTTTTACTTTCTGATTTTACATTGATGTCAAAATGTATTTGATTATGGTCACTATTACCCAATGGTTCAAATATGTTTACATTGTCCACTAATTCTTGTTGTGATGACAAAACTATATCTAATACATTTTCTCCCCTGGTTGGTTCTAGTACGTGCTGAGTAAGAAAGCTATCCTGGATTAAACATAGAAATTGTTGATCCTCAATCCCTGTGCTCTCTAGAGAATTCCATTGTATGTGTCCATGGTTAAAATCTCCCATTATGATACATTCCCCTTTACTAACTTCCTTTATAGCGTTTTTTATTTTTGTGTTGTCCTCTTCGTTTATGTTTGGACTTCGGTAAACTAATCCAATAGTTAATTTTGAATTTCCTGAAACAATTTTGCACCAAACAGCTTCATCGCAATCTGCTTCCCTTTCTAGTTTTATTTCATAAGCCTGAATAGATTCTTTAACATATAAAATAACTCCCCCGCCCCTTCTTCCTATTCGATCTTTCCTAAACATTACGTATCCTGTCAGTCCTAATTCAGCATCTGTTATATCTATGTTAGCCCATGATCCAGTTATACCAATTATGTGAGGGTCAATATCTTCTACCATAATGTTTAATTCGTTTTTCTTATTTACTATGCTCCTTGCATTTAAACATACGCATATATAACCTTTTTCAGAGATGATTTTCGGATGATTTGATATTGGTTTACCTGTGCTAGTGGCCTCTTGTTCTGCTTGAGACACCTCTAGGTAACCCCCCTGCACTTCTAGTTTAAAGAATGTTTACTTCCAAAAATATTTGTCATTGTACCCAAGTCGCTATCTACTGCTGCTGAAAGTTTGTCCGCGAATTCTGCCGCCCCCTTTCCACTTAAATGAAGCCCATCCTTCATGTACATATCAGCCCTCCCAACAAAACTTCCCCATAAATCCACAAATCCAACTTCCTCTTCCCTACACAGCCTCTGGACTAACATGTTAATTGCCATCCCCCGACAATTTCGATATTTATGACCCCTCCTGCCCATTACAGGTAAAATCCCTGACAGTATTACCTGCTCAACCCGCGTCTGTTTTAGTGTTCTGACCAACTGCCTATATTTCCTAACTATGGCAGTTGTACCCTCCCTCTCTACGTTATTTGTCCCTACATGTACTAAAACAGATCCACCCTTACCCGAGCCTACGATGTTTTTTACCCTCTCAGTTATCGCCTCTATTTTGGCTCCAGGCAAGCAGACCACCACATCATCTCCCTTGTTTAAGACTCTGTCGGTCTTCCTAACTATCGAATCCCCCACAAACACCCTCGCTCTCTTCCTCACCCCCTCTATCACTGCTGCAGAATAACTCTTCCTTTCGATCCCCTCCATCACATTCTGTCCTGACCCCTTCCCTTCCGTCTCCCCCACTCCCTTCTCCTTCCCTCCTGTCTCCCCTACTCCCCTCTCCTTCACACCGGTTGTTTTCCCTCCCGTCTCCCCCACTCCCTTCTCCTTCCCTCCTGTCTCCGCTACTCCCCTCTCCTTCACTCCGGTTGTCTTCCCTCCCGTCTCCCCCACTCCCTTCTCCTTCCCTCCTGTCTCCGCTACTCCCCTCTCCTTCACTCCGGTTGTCTTCCCTCCCGTCTCCCCCACTCCCTTCTCCTTCCCTCCTGTCTCCCCTACTCCCCTCTCCTTCACCCCGGTTGTCTTCCCTCCCGTTCCTTTCCTTCCTGTCTCCTTACGTCCTGTCTCCCTATGACCTGTCACCTTCCCTCCTCTCAGCTTCCTCCCAGGCTGAGGTGAGCTGTCCCTAGCATCTCTTGTGTCTTTCCCCACTTTATCGTCTACTGTTCCCTCACCGGAACTACCGGCACAACTCCCCTGTTCCCTTCCCACCATTGCCACAACGAGCAGCCTCAGCTCTTCCAACTCCACCTCTAGTTCCTTCATCCTTGCGCATCCCCTACACTCAAAACTAAAACTATCTGCCTGGACCTCAGCCCAGGACTTCTCGCACCCAGACTTGACGAAATCTACCCAGTTACTACAACTGCCACAAATTAAGTGCCTTGTGGCCTTTAACTGCCGTTTGCACGGCGCCATCATACAATTTAGTTTCAATTAGTTTGCTACGTTAGCCTTGAATAAGGCTGTTTTTGTGATCAAAAGAACACTTTAGGCTAAAAATCCTGCCACCTAGCGAATACGGAGAACACTGTGTAACAAAACAACGAACTCAGTGTGTACTAATTTACGCTAAAATCCTGCTGTTAATTCCTTTTTACCGAAAACGTTGACTACCACTATGTCAGATATTACCTTATGTATGTAATTTAAGTAAATAAATCACTTTATCTTATATATATATTAGCTAATGTAAACGATAGCTCGATGCACGGGTTGAATGACCTGTAAACAAACTCCCTTTTATCACTCGTTGAGTTTGAATCCGGGAAGTAAAAAAATACTACCTCTGTTAACAACAACGGTTTCTTAATATATGTCTACAAGAAGTTGGTGAACAATATATGTATAGGATAATATAAGAACTCTGTTGACCAGAGACCAGGTGGGCGCAGCACATTATTAATTTCCATGTGTACTTAAGGCATATGCACCTTGTGCGCAAAATTTACAATAACCTTTAGTAAAATACATATAAATGTCGTACTATATATTTGTACCCTTTTCCTTTACAGCATATCACATAACATTTAAGGGGATGCGTTTTCTATTTACGTACCTATTTATTCATTTATTCATGGGTGGAAATCGATCTCTTCACAGATTTCCTCCCTGAAATGTTTTAATGGATGGACAACACGGCCACTGAAAAACACCAGCCCGAGTGTGGACGTCACGGCGGAGTGATATTCGACGAAATGACAATACAACAAGATTTACATGATTTGTATTCTTTACATGTAATGGCACATGTGGCATGTGGAATGACGTGTTACAAAAAATATTTCATAATATGTGGTCTCCGTATTGCAGTAACTTATCGTTTTTTAGTAGCAATACAATAAAGGTTTTTAATAATTACGTACTTATAAATTAATTTTATTCATGGTTAAAAATGCATGTAACATGTCATCAATGTCGTGAATAATTGTCTTGCTCTCATATGCAAACATTTAATATGTGTCATAACAAATTGCAGCACTCAACACTTTGGACATTAAACATTGCAGTACCTGACAATAAAGAAATCCTATCCAGTTGCCATGTATTCCATTAAGATCGTTTCCCTCGTTTACAGAGAGGTTGATTGGAAGTGACATTATGAGGTGTGGAACCTTTAACCCAGCATTTGATTTCTTAGAACTTTTCAAGCTGCTCCTTCAGGGCACAACAGAGTTTACCCCTTTCGAATACTGCAGGTATGGGGGTTGCTGTTAGCACCATGTTTCTGGGAACGTTGGAAATAAATGTTTCTACAATATCAATGTTTAAGCGAGATGACATAACGGAACAGCCAGATGTGATTCTTTTTTAATAATTTCCCTTAAGCTCGTGCAACAAAAAAGGATATCTTCCCTTGTTTCACTGGACATGAGGTATGATTTCTTAATGACAATGCTATCTATATCTGTTCTGGCGAGGCCTTCCGTTTCCCAGTTATAAAACCATGAAATAGTATTTTCAAGGACAGAGTATCGGGCGTCATCTACGTGAAGGACAGTAATTATTATTGAAAAAAGATATTAATTTACTAGTGATGCTAAGAAAATTTAAAGTTTATGTAAGTTCCTGTCTTTGTCTTTCATCCAGACTGTCGCTGTAGCTCTTTATCAGGAACCACATGGCGTTATTGAGGCAATGTTTAGCCAAGTGTTACGCATTTTTGAAGCAGATGTAAGGTTAGAAACGTTCTTTACTTAATTTATGATGTAAACTTGTCATTTCGGGGTAAGATGTTACATCCCAATGGAAAACACAGCGCCAGATATATATATATATATATATATATATATATATATATATATATATATATATATATATATATATATATATATATATATATATACATATATATATATATATATATATATATATATATATATATATATATTTATATATATATATATATATTTATATATATATATATATATATATATATATATATATAATTATATATATATATATATATATATATATATATATATATATATAATTATATATATATATATATATATATTTGAACTATATACAGGTATGTCACAGTTCAACGGTGTGTAACCGAGACGTGGAGGACGGAAGAGGAAATCGTGCTTTTGATGAGTTTTCTTCTGGTTTTGTTCCAGTAACGTATGTATATATATATATATATATATGTATGTTCCAGTAACGTATGTATGTATATATGTATGTATGTATGTATGTATGTATGTATGTATGTATGTATGTATGTATGTATGTATGTATGTATGTATATATGTATGTATATATATATATATATATATATATATATATATAATTATATATATATATATATATATATAATTATATATATATATATATATATATACATATATATTTACATACATACATACATACATACATACATACATACATACATACATACATACATACATACATACATACATACATACATACATACATATATACATACATACGTTACTGGAACAAAACCAGAAGAAAACTCATCAAAAGCACGATTTCCTCTTCCGTCCTCCACGTCTCGGTTACACACCGTTGAACTGTGACATACCTGTCGTGGGATGCATACGGCTTGAAATATAAAACACACTCACATAATACAGAATATGCAATATGTAGACAATATTGGGAGCGATGGTCTAGTGCATAGATCACACGACTGTCGACCGATGGGACGATGGTTCGATTCCACGTACCACAGGGTGTAGACGTGTAGCTTGTCGCGGTAGTTTCTATCTCTAATCCGTTGATTCTATCTCCCGCGACCGGACCTGCTCCCCGGTCGGGTTCCTGAGAGGCGCCGAGCAGTCAGTCTGGACAGCAACAAAGCTGACTCTCTACAAGGATGGACAGTAGTGATATTACATCTGACAGGTTATATACCATTCACCTACTGACCATTTGCTGAATAGCACATCAGCTAATTGGTGAATAATTGATAATTGTGATGAATAGTGACACGTAACAGTACCAAGCAATTACGTGTTGCTTTCGTTGGTTCACACATTTATTATTACAGCGATACTGTAGCATTTATGTTATTTTTTATAGGAATACTATTTTTTATTTATATATTTATTAGGTAAACGTTTCAAGTATATTAAGTAGGTAAGGACCAGAGTATTACTCGATTTAGGGGTGTTTACACTGATATTTAAGGAGTGGTTTCTTAGTGGATTAGATCAGGAGACGATGATTGGTCAACAGTTGTCATGTGTTATCTCAGGAACAAATAGTATAAAAAGAGATTGGATGCAAATGTGAGGCAAACCCGACCAGCCAAATCAGGGGTGGAAGTAGGGAGGAGTCAGAATGGTTGTATAGCCCAGCGTAAGCGCCCGGATGTCGGACAAAGGACACGTATGAGTAACCCACGTGTAAGGTGTGAAGAGGTAGAAGAGTCTACGAAAGAAGTATCGCGTAAAACGTGATAAATTGACTGAACACACAGCCGAGATGAGCAGGGAATACCGCAGCGACGAGGCGATGTCAAAACGTCACCAACGAGACGACACCCCTGTTGTGAAGGAAGACGGTCGCGATAAGTCGTAGCAGAACGACAGAACGACGGCAGAGCGCAGTATAGTATCTTCACTACGGTCGCGGCACGACGGCTTTAGCCGTATGCCAGAACGACGGCAGACAATAGAATCGTCTCTGTGCGACATTCGCTGCACCACGGCCGTAGCGGTACGGCGAATCTCCCTCTCTCCCACCCCCCTCTCTCTCTCTCTCTCCCTCTAGTAGTAGCAGTAGCAGTAGCAGTAGCAGTAGCAGTAGCAGTAGCAGTAGCAGTAGCAGTAGCAGTAGTAATGTCGATTGCAATCGAATATTTAGAAAGGTCACGGGAAAGATCGACAACGTCACAACAACATTACCTCTCTGTTCGAGCTTCTCTACATATCGACAGGTAATCATATTTACACACCGCATGTGCAAGTGGTTATTATTGTAGCCTATGGCACACAGTCAAATAGTTGGGTTTACAGTTGGGTCGCAAAGATGATAGTAACTTAATGTTTACATTAACTGTTTTCCATGATCAAACTTCATCGACGTCTTAGCGTTGGTGACGTTTATATGTAACGCTTACAGCTTGTTTTGGTCTATCCAGTTGTTACTTGCGTCCGGGCGTAAACTGTCAACATTACCTAGCCATAGCTATCATAATAGGTACTTACTAGTTATTGTATTCGATGCAGCCTGTCAGAACAACATGGCCTTGTTTTGCATAGTTTTCAAGCGAACACTACAACATTTGACGCATCAATAAAACATGTTCTGCCCTCCCCCTCTCTCTCCCTCTCTCTCCCCCTCTCTCTCTCTCTCTCTCCTCTCTCTCTCTCTCTCTCTCTTTCTCCCCCCTCTCCCCCCTCTCTCTCTTCTCTCTCTATCTCTCTATTTATCTCCTCTCTCTCTCTATCTCTCTCTCTCTCTCCATTCTCTCAATCTATCTACCTCTCTCTTTCCCACATGAGTATATAATAGGCCTACTAGATCGTTTGTCTACACGGTGTCTAGACTTTTCCAATGATATGATATATAATGATATATGCACCACAGTTTAGTAGTTCTGCCGGTAACTTTCCATTCGCTCGGTTGTCATTCAGGTGGTTCACCCGGCGTTCTACTTTTATGTAGGTGATCGGGTGTTCTAGACGGCGAGGTTCACTGGTGAATGCAGAAATTCCAGTTGATGTTTCTCCTCGGAACTGGTCACTGAAGATGTCTGTCACACGTTTTTCAAATGACACCGGGTGTGCAACTGGTCTTCCTCGGTCGTCATGGATTGTGAATTGCTTTTGCAGTCGCTGTACGGATGATTGTGTATCCCTATGAACCCCTGAGCTATTCCGGTGGGAGGCAATTCATGGCAGGTCCAACCATACCGGGCAGGTCTGGGGCGAGTGGTCAGTCGAAGGCTTGGGCTAATCACCCACCCAGCTCAGCTGTTATTGAAATCGGTTGCAGAAACCAAAACCATAAATACTCAACCACACCTCGGTCTGAGCAAAGCAGGCTGTCCTGTTAGGGTGCGTTTGAATCTCTTGGGTGAAAGTCGACAGGAAGCTCAAGGGAGGAAGAGTCTGCAACAGCTCAAGATAAAAGTTAGAATTGGATGTTGGGATATCAGGACTCTGTACCACTCAGAAAAACTGGCACAGCTCGCCCAAGCTGAGCATCATTGGAGTTTGCGAAAGCAGATGGAAAGCCATTGGGAAGGTTACAACTAGCTCTTTAGAAAGTTACTTGTACTGTTGGAATGAGAGAGAAGAAGATGCACACAGATGGAGTAGGGTTGTTCATATCAAAGAATGCAGTTAAAAGACTAATCGAACGGGAACCAGTCTCAGAGAGAATCGTCGCAGCCAGCTTTACACCAACAGGTTGGAATATCACCATCATGCATTACTATACACCAAACAAATATGTTGAATTTGAAGAGAAAGACATTTTTTTACCAAGATCTACAAAGAATCATCAAAAAACTACCGAACAGGGATATCCGAGTTGCTATGGAGTAAATGAATGCCACGATTGGAAAGGATAATGACAATTGGAAAGGCATAAGGTATGTGACAGATGAATGAGAACGGTCTCTGTTTGCAGATTTCAGTACTCTCAGTGAACTGATAATTGGAGGAACCATCTTTCCACACAAGCCTCATACAAAGCCACATGGATATCTCCGCATTTACACTCAGAAAACCGAATTGACCACATAGCAATCACCAAGAAATGGAGGAGAGTGCTTCTAAATGTCAGAGAAAAAAGACGGGCTGACATTAACCCCGACAACCACCTCTTCGTGGGTGAATTTATAATGAAGCTACCAGCAAAGAAGAAGACGGATAATAAGGTACAAAGAAGGCTTTTGTGATAAGAAAACTTCAAAATATTAAAATGCGACAGGAACTTGGAATCTCACTACGGAACAGGTACCAAACATTGGAAGAGGGAAAATCATTGCTGAAAAGTGGGCAAAATGAAATAAATCTGTGAACAAGTCCAACGCTGCCAGGAAACTAGAAGGAAGGACTGGATTACAGACGACACATGGGAAGCTACTGAGGCAAGGAGGGAGACTAAAATGAAACTGAACAAGAAAGCAGATGACAAGGAAAGAAAAACTGCGACAGCAATACCAGGAAAGAAACACAACAGTTAAGAAGACAAAGAGGAAAAAGAAAACATGTCAAAAAAGTAGCAAATGAGGCTGAGATCGCAGCTAGGCATAACAACTCCAAAGAGTTATACAAGATCACAAGACAGCTAGCGGTGAAGAACGAGAGCACTAGTCGACCTGTCAGGCACAAGCAGTGAACTGTTCTAATCATGGAATATCTACAGTTACAATAACATAAGATAAAACATTTCCAAGAAATCTTGAATAGGCCTCCACCGGATTCAATCCCAGACATTGAAGAAGCAACTGAAGACCTTGACATTAATTGTGGTAGGGTATCCAAAGAGGAGACCAAGAGAGCCATCAAATAGGCCTCCACCGGATTCAATCCCAGACATTGAAGAAGCAACTGAAGACCTTAACATTAATTGTGGTAGGGTATCCAAAGAGGAGACCAAGAGAGCCATCAAATAGGCCTCCACCGGATTCAATCCCAGACATTGAAGAAGCAACTGAAGACCTTAACATTAATTGTTGTAGGGTATCCAAAGAGGAGACCAAGAGAGCCATCAAATAGGCCTCCACCGGATTCAATCCCAGACATTGAAGAAGCAACTGAAGACCTTCACATTAATTGTGGTAGGGTATCCAAAGAGGAGACCAAGAGAGCCATCAAATAGGCCTCCACCGGATTCAATCCCAGACATTGAAGAAACAAATGAAGACCTTCACATTAATTGTGGTAGGGTATCCAAAGAGGAGACCAAGAGAGCCATCAAATAGGCCTCCACCTTATTCAATCCCAGACATTGAAGAAGCAACTGAAGACCTTCACATTAATTGTGGTAGGGTATCCAAAGAGTAGACCAAGAGAGCCATCAAATAGGCCTCCACCGGATTCAATCCCAGACATTGAAGAAGCAACTGAAGACCTTCACATTAATTGTGGTAGGGTATCCAAAGAGGAGACCAAGAGAGCCATTAACTAGGCCTCCACCGGATTCAATCCCAGACATTGAAGAAACACCTGAAGACCTTCACATTAGTTGTGGTAGGGTATCCAAAGAGGAGACCAAGAGAGCCATCAAATAGGCCTCCACCGGATTCAATCCCAGACATTAAAGAAGCAACTGAAGACCTTGACATTAATTGTGGTAGGGTATCCAAAGAGGAGACCAACATAGCCATCAAAAAGTAGAAGCTAGGCAAAGCACCTGGAAAGCTGATATTGGTGCCATCACAGACGTTATGTACAGCCTGCAAAATAGATATGGGATAATGATGAAATACCAAATGAGTGGAAGACGGGTGTGCTAGTTATGATCCCCAAGAAAGAAAGGCAATCTCAGTGAATGCAAGAACTGGAGAGGGATCATGATTCTATCTATGCCCAGTAGAATTATCTGCCGTATCATCCTGGATAGGTTGCAAGAAACAGTTGAAAATAATCTAAGAAAGGAATAGCTGGTTTTAGAAAGTATACATCGTGCACAGATCATATTGCCACACTCAGGATTATCGTTGAACAGTGCATTGAATGGCAGAGGTCCCTTTACATAAACTTTGTGGACTTCAAAACATATCATTCGATAGTATAGATAGGACAGTTCTATGGAAGCTCCTGAGGCTCTATTTTACCTACAAAATGTGTCAATCTAATAAAAAGAACATGTACGAATGTTTCACTGGTCATGTCATCTTTAATATACACGTTCCTGAGGGCTTCCATATTAGAATTGGGCTGCTTGCTATCTCCACTGCTCTTTCTGGTAGCCATAGACTGGATAATGAAAATATCCACAGAATACCATCGTACTGGGATCCAGTGGAGCGTGTTCTCACAACTAGTAGATATAAATTTTGCAGAAGATCTAGCACTACTTTCAGAAACCCAGAAACCCATAAACACATGCAACAAAAAGGCTTCAAGAAAAAATGGAGCCAACTGGGTCTTGAGATCAACGTGGGAAAGACAAATGCGATGAAATCAATACCAGATCCTCCGAACCCATCTCACTTGAAAGTGGTACTGTTGAGGAAGTACGAGACTTCATCTACCTCGGGTACAAATTGTGGAGCTAACAAATATGTGGAACTAAGCATCAGTAAAGCTCGTCGTGTCTTCAGAACCCTACGCCCAGTGTGGTTCTCTTCCTAACTATCCATGAACACCAAGATCCGCATTTTCAAAACCAACGTTAAACTAGGTCTACTATATGGCTGTGAAACGTGGACAACTATTCAGTCGCTCAACAACAAACTCCAAGTGTTCATTAATAGTCGCCTCCGATATATCCTTCAGGCAAGGGGGCCTAATAAAATATATATCATGTATGGGGGCCTAATAAAATATTAAATAAAGAGCTCTGGAAGAAAACCAAACAGGAATAAATATGCACTACAACCAAGAGGAGAAAATGGAGCTAGATTAGCCACACACACAGAAAATATCCAACAAATACAACAAAACAAGCACTAGACTATAACCCACAAGGAAAGAGAAGACAATGAAGGCCAACAATCAATTGGAGACGCTCCACACTACAAGATCTTGATAAAGTAGGGGTCACCTGGCAAGAGGCCAACGCTGTAGCCCTGAAGAGAATGAGGTGGAGAAACATTGTTGACGCCCTATGTTGTTGAAGGGGCCAAAAGTATTAAGTAGATGTGCAGTCTGCGATATAGAAGCAGAACAGACCTAAACATCTGAGCACCATCGTGAAGTCGACTTCATCCGCTAACTAGTCTAGTCTAAGTCTACACAAAAATATAAATGAAGTACCCTACATAAATGCTAATGATGGATGGCGTCGATTGTACTCTGGGTAAGTACTTAAGTCTACATAAAGATATAAATGAAGTCTTCTACATAAATGACACTGACGGATGACCTCAAATGATCTCTGAGTAGTTACTCTATAATACATTATATTATAAAGATTGCGTGAAATGAGCGAAAACCAATTTAACTTCCATACGTTGAGTAAAATGCTAATTGCTCACATGTAAATGAAGGCTATTACGAATTAATCGGAATCCAATTTAATTTTAATACGCTTACTAGAAAGCCAGTTTCCCTCACGTTTAATTAAATGGGTGGAAACAAAACAGTTATTGCCAATATCTGATTCTACGCTCAAACTTATGTGAAACAAAATGTTATTAGTTTGTGATGCATTGTGATTATCAATACACTATCAAATATGTCTGGAAATTAATTATACGTTATTGACATTTTCATTTTAGATCGAGCCTGTAAATGCTATGAATCATAATTAAAACAGGGTTTCTACGGTTTCTCCATGATAACTGCACGTCATCAGAGCCACCCCGCGCCCTCACCCACCCACGACACAGCAAGGCACTGTGTGGACATTGACTAAGGAAAGGCAGACACCATCCGGCAGTGCTTTGAACAGCATTTCAATTATCCGACCGAAATCCACGAGAGTTTTTCACTTGTAAGCCACGGCCATTTCTCCAGCTAGTAGCATCGAAAGAGATCGAGAAACTGCTCAAATCGTTGCAGAATGGCGGGGCGACCACCTTCAATATGGTGTTTGAGGACCATGCCCCATTCGATGCAGTGGACAGAGGCATCACTTACACTCATCAACATTAAACGTAATATCCTATCCACACTGGTATTTCGCGCATCTCGCGCATCCAACATGAGGTAAACTTGTTCACCGGGCTGCAATGTTGGCGCGTTTGTTGCACAGAGTACAAGGGTCCAGTTTCCAGACGGGCACCGACGGGTATATTTATTGTCTTGGTTATTTTATGCTTCCATGTATGGGCCAATTACTTAGATTTTGTGAAGCCAATGGTGGCTGTTTACAAAGGATGTGGTGCTTACTTTTTTCAAAAGCATTTCAATTGTCCATATTTCAATTGTAACTGACTTTAAAATATCAACACGAAAATAAAACAACTGTTCCAGAAATGAGACATGATGTTTTATCAGGCGCAGTAAAACTGCGGTATTTGAAAATGAGCACAATTACACCGATATAGATAATTCCATACACTACGCATTAATTAAAATTACATAAGCATTAACAAAACAAATTAACCATTAATTTGAACATCTGAATCATTAATTGAAAATGTTTTTTTTAATACAATTAATCAACATTAATTTAAATAACGAAATATTAAGTGTAATCAGTAATTCACAATTCATTTTGGTAAATTACTTTACAATATCAAAACATTATGCTACGAGTCGATTACAATTTAGAAACATTAGCATAAAGCTGTAAACACTAAAATACCATAATGTACATACAGTTTCAACAATGAAAAGTTCGTTCCCAAGTCTGAAATATTAATTTTCAGGCATAAAACATTCGCAATTAATAATTCCGCCCCACACCGTGGAGCAACCGGTGTTTGTGGCGCTCTCGAGGCGGTCGCCGGATAACTGGCAGAAGTAAACTACGCTAATCCCAATAGCACAACAATGTCCTTCCGAGGGAACTTGCCGCCGCTCTCGATGCCATCCTCGTCGACCGCCTCGTAACGCCTCGTCACATTGCACGGGGCCCAGAGTTTGAATAGCCACGCTGCATGTCGTCCTTTTTCTGAGCTCGACGGAGCTTCATGTCGGCTCGAAGTCTTCGTGTCCTTTTTGTAGCCGCCTCATTTGTCTGCTTCCGCAGCTGCTCGATGAACCATCCTATTAGTTTATGGTAGTATGTACAATTCTTATTGACTAGTTCCTCCGTGGGTATTTAGATGTGAACATCGTCGGGTTGTTTTCGAAAGGCCACCTTTCGAAGATCTTTTTCTGGAATCTCAATCACGCTTTGGCGCTGCAACAATTCAAGAGGTTGTGTTATGCTTATGAGACGTTTAATATGTTTGCAAGTCAACAGTCATTTGTTGTATGGTGTCGCGTTATCATCAACATTATTAAAAGATTGTCATTCAAAGCCAAACCCACGGATGACAAGTGCAAGAAAGCCGTTCGCTTATTCAACTATTTAAAACAAAAGTAAGAAAAGTAACTCAACATTTTCATATCCTTTCAATAGACTAACAACATGGGTTTATGTCATCTTTGATAAAGGTAAAAAACATTCTTTCATGCGTTTTAATTACTATGGTCTCTCAGTTGTTGATTCGGCTTAGTTGTTCTCCGTCGAATGCTTTGTTTGTGTATTGTCTCAATTCGTGAGGTCCCACCACAACTCATGGCACTGTCCGCGGGCGATTACGTGTCAAGCTTCGATGTCGGCGTTACAGCGTAGTTATCACCAGATGCGCCCCAGATCCGCCCCAAACGTTGTCGGAAATTGCTGTACGAGTCAAGATTTAACAAGATTTAACAAGATTTGCCATCCAAGCCAAAGGCCCAGATGGCAAGTGGACAAGGAAGCCATTGGCTTATCGAGAGTCCAACAATGTTCATCTACTTATAACCCGCCCTCCTGAGATATGTGTCAACCTTGTTTTTAAACATATTCACGCTGCTAGCAGTTACACAATCTGTAGACAATTTGTTCCATTCATTTATTGTCCTCTGCGAGAACGAGTGCTTCCTGATGTCCAATCTACATTGATCCTTTACTAATTTTACCTCATGTCCTCTAGTTCTGCTATCCTTCTTGAGTGAGAAAAACATATTTCTATCAATATTTTCATACCCATTCAATATCTTAAAAACTTCAATCTGATCTCCTCTTAACCTCCTTGTCTCTAGAGTTGTTAAACAACATTCTTTCAGGCGTTCTTCATAACTAAGGTCTCTCAGTTCTGGAATCATTTTAGTTGCTCTCCTTTGTATGCGTTCAAGCGTATCTATATCATTCTTACGATATGGTCTCCATGCTTGTATACAGTATTCTAAATGAGGTCTAACTATTGTTTTATAAAGAGGTATAATTAACTTTTTTCCCTTGTATGTTATGTTTCTTCTAATCAATCCAAGAATTTGATTACCCTTTGAAGCTGCAATACCACACTGCTCTGAAACTTTCATATCAGCGCTTATTGTAACTCCTAAGTCCTTTTCTTTTACAGTAGTACCCAGAACAGTATCTCCCATTTTATAGTTTACATTCAAGTTCCTATGTCCTGTATGTAGGCATTTACATTTCCCAAAATTGAACAACATCTGCCATTTCTCAGACCATTTCACTAATCTGTCTAGATCGTTTTGTAAATGTTGTTTATCACCATCAGTATTAACCTTTCTAAACAGTTTTGTGTCATCCGCAAATTTCAGTACGTTACTTGTTATACTGTCGTCCAAGTCATTGATATAAATTAAGAATAATATAGGTCCTAATACTGATCCTTGAGGTACCCCACTCAAAACCGATTTCCAATTTGAAACTTCTCCATCTACTACAACTCGTTGTCTTCTGTCAGTCAGCCATTGTTCTATCCAGTCAGTTATGCTGTCCCCGATACCATGGGCTTTTAATTTAAGTAGTAATATTTGATGTGGCACTTTGTCAAAAGCTTTCTGAAAATCTAAGTAGATAATATCTACTGGCGATCCCACGTCTATCCACTTAGTGATTTCTTCCAAAAAACATAACATATTTGTTAAGCATGACCTCGCTTTAAGGAATCCATGTTGAGTTGAATTTAATAATTTATGCTTAACGAGGAATTCCACCATATGGTCTTTAATTAACCTTTCTAATAATTTACAAATCACTGACGTTAAACTCACTGGTCTGTAATTCTCTGACTTATTTCTCGAACCCTTTTTAAATAATGGTATGATGTTTGCTTCTTTCCATTCAAACGGAACAACTCCCTCTTTTAATGACAAGTTGAATACTCTTGCAAGTGGTATACTGATTTGTTCTACTGTTTCCATTAGTAATTTTGGAGGAATCCCATCCACTCCCGGTGATTTGTTATCTTTCATTGCCTTTATTTTCTTAGCTACCAATTCTGGAGTTACAACTAACGGACCTAAATAGTCAGATTTAGCCCCCTGAAATTTAGCATCAGCAACTGGTAATGAACTAATATCTTCTTTGATAAACACTGAACTGAAGTAACCATTTAGGTCTTCCGCCATTAAAAACCCCTGTGATATTATATTTCCAGCACTGTCTTCTAGAGGTCCAACCTTGTCTTGTACGTTTTGTTTACTCCTGACATATGCATAAAAACTCTTGCTGTCATTTTTTATGTTACATGCTAGTTTTTGCTCATAGCTTCTTTTAGATTGTCTGATTTCAGTTGTAGCTGCATTAAGTGCCTCTTTGTATTTTGCATAGTCTTCGTCCTTTCTGGTACGCCTATAAACCCTCCACATAGTTTGTTTTAGCATTATTTTTCTAATAGCCTCTTTTGACAAGTGTTTCTTTCTACACCGTTTTCCTTGTTTTTGGAAGGGAACAAATTTATCGATGATACTCTCAATTTCATATTTTAGAATATTCCAACATTCAATTGCGGTCTTATTCATCAGCATGTTATTCCAATCTAGCTTTGCTAAGTATTTTCTCATATCTTTGTAGTTACCTTTGTGGAAGTTTCTCTTGTACGTTTTCTTATTTTTACTTTCTGATTTTACATAGATGTCAAAATGTATTTGATTATGGTCACTATTACCCAATGGTTCAAATATTTTTACATTGTCCACTAATTCTTTTTGTGATGACAAAACTATATCTAATACATTTTCTCCCCTGGTTGGTTCTAGTACGTGCTGAGTAAGAAAGCTATCCTGGATTAAAAATAGAAATTGTTGGTCCTCAATCCCTGTGCTCTCTAGAGAATTCCATTGTATGTGTCCATGGTTAAAATCTCCCATTATGATACATTCCCCTTTACTAACTTCCTTTATAGCGTTTTTATTTTTGTGTTGTCCTCTTCGTTTATGTTTGGACTTCGGTAAACTAATCCAATTTGAATTGAATTTTGAATTACCTGAAACAATTTTGCACCAAACAGCTTCATCGCAATCTGCTTCCCTTTCTAGTTTTATTTCATAAGCCTGAATAGATTCTTTAACATATAAAATAACTCCCCCGCCCCTTCTTCCTATTCGATCTTTCCTAAACATTACATATCCTGTCAGTCCTAATTCAGCATCTGTTATATCTATGTTGGCCCATGATTCAGTTATACCAATTATGTGAGGGTCAATATCTTCTACCATAATGTTTAATTCGTTTTTCTTATTTACTATGCTCCTTGCATTTAAACATACGCATCTATAACCTTTTTCAGAGATGTTTTTTCGGATGATTTGATATTGGTTTATCTGTGCTAGTGGCCTCTTGTTCTGCTTGAGACACCTCTAGGTAACCCCCCTGCACTTCTAGTTTAAAGAATGTTTACTTCCAAAAATATTTGTCATTGTACCCAAGTCACTATCTACTGCTTAAATGAAGCCCATCCTTCATGTACATATCTGCCCTCCCAACAAAACTTCCCCATAAATCCACAAATCCAACTTCCTCTTCCCTACATAACTTCTGGACTAACATGTTAATTGCCATCCCCCGACAATTTCGATATTTGTGACCCCTCCTGCCCATTACAGGTAAAATCCCTGACAGTATTACCTGCTCAACCCGCGTCTGTTTTAGTGTTCTGACCAACTGCCTATATTTCCTAACTATGGCAGTTGTACCCTCCCTCTCTACGTTATTTGTCCCTACGTGTACTAAAACAGATCCACCCTTACCCGAGCCTACGATGTTTTTTACCCTCTCAGTTATCGCCTCTATTTTGGCTCCAGGCAAGCAGACCACCACATCATCTCCCTTGTTTAAGACTCTGTCGGTCTTCCTAACTATTGAATCCCCCACAAACACCCTCGCTCTCTTCCTCACCCCCTCTATCACTGCTGCAGAATAACTCTTCCGTTCGATCCCCTCCATCCCATTCTGTCCTGACCCCTTCCCTCCTGTCTCCTTCGCTCCTGTCTCCCCCACTTCCCACTCCTTTGCTCTTGTCTCTCCCACTTCCCTCTCCTTCACTCCGGTTGTTTTCCCTCCCGTCTCCCCCACTCCCTTCTCCTTCCCTCCTGTCTCCCCCACTCCCTTCTCCTTCCCTCCTGTCTCCCCTACTCCCCTCTCCTTCCCTCCCGTTCCTTTCCTTCCCGTCTCCTTACGTCCTGTCTCCCTACGACCTGTCACCTTCCCTCCTCTCAGCTTCCTCCCAGGCTGCGGTGAGCTCTCCCTAGCATCTCTTGTGTCTTTCCCCACTTTATCATCTACTGTTCCCCCACCGGAACTACTGGCACAACCCCCCTGTTCCCTTCCCACCATTGCCACAACGAGCAGCCTCAGCTCTTCCAACTCCACCTCTAGTTCCGTCATCTTCGTACATCCCCTACACTAAAAACTAAAACTATCTGCCTGGACCTCAGCCCAGGACTTCTCGCACCCAGACTTGACGAAGTCCACCCAGTTACTACAACTGCCACAAATTAAGTGCCTTGTGGCCTTTAACTGCCGTTTGCACGGCGCCATCATACAATTTAGTTTTAATTAGTTTGCAACGTTAGCCTTGAATAAGGCTGTTTTTGTGATCAAAAGAACACTTTAGTCTAATATACTTGCTAACTGTGTCTTCTATTAACCTCGCATGAGAAAAAAAAAACCCTGCCACCTAGCGAATACGGAGAACACTGTGTAACAAAACAACGAATTCAGTGTGTACTAATTTACGCTAAAATCCTGCTGTTAATTCCTTTTTACCGAAAACGTTTACTACCACTATGTCAGATATTACCTTATGTATGTAATTTAAGTAAATAGATCACTTTATCTTATATATATATATTAGCCAATGTAAACTATTCACTATGCTATCTCAATTTTCGAATAGTAAACAACCCTATTATCGCTCGCTGAATTCCCTGACAGAATCCGAAACTAACTTACTCTAAAATACTCCCTCTGACTAATAATTAACAAAACCTGTTTCCTAATATATGTCTACAATACGTTTGTGTATAATATATATTCAATAGTAATACTTATTCTATGTGATATACCGCGTTTTTCTGTAAATGATCTACACCAAATTCAAGTCGCTGCACCAAGATAATTCCAAACACAACGCATTAATTTATTGCCTACGTTACTCTCTATGTTCCCGTGTTGTACGTCACCATAGGCACGACGAACGACGCAGAGGCTGAAGTTCGATCGCCTCAGCCACACGGTTCACACCTTCCATAATGCGACGTTTTCCTGCTGTTTTCGGCGAGCGACGTCTTCGATTTGCGTTTCATCCACCATTCTTCATCGATACGGTGACCTAACATCTGTACGCTAAGTTTTCGTCGCATTGATCGTCAACGGCTAATTATTTTGCGAATCCTTTCAAAAATAATGGAATGCATTTTGCTTCTTTCCATTTAGAAGAAACTATTTTGCTGACAATTTCAACACTTTTGGAAGTACTGTGTTAACGTGCATTGTTGCTTCCATTTCGGTAGAATCCCATCCACTCCAGGTTATAATTAATAATGATTTTATTTTGTTAGCTGCAATTACCCCAATTACAATTCACTGCTAGCTCTCACTAATTTTAAGTTTTATCTTTCCATATGCACAAAGCCGCTTTCTGTCTTTTTTATGTTAGGCGTAGGTGCTAAAAAGATCGTTGTTTGGATTTTTCTAAAATATCAATCCTACCCTTATTCATAGGCTTATTCAGCGATTTCATTCCACAATGCTACGATTCAAGATAGATAGAGTCGACAGTCGGCATTCCGTATCATTCCTGTCATCACTCGACAAACTTTGTTTGGTTTTCAGTGGAAAGGTTTTTTCTACATGGACGCGGTCTTTCCGATGGGCAGTGTTCGACATAAGGTTGAAAATATCAAAGGCCAACCGGGCCTGTTACACAAAAAGGTTGCAGGCCCGATTAGATATGACATATATATATATATATATATATATATATATATATATATATATATATATATATATATATATATATATATATATATATATATATATATATATATATATATATATATATATATATAATTGGTCACCAATAATTCAATCCGACCAACTTAATTATAACAACCTATAAAACATAGTCAACACTCTACACATCATGTTGCAATTGATATCCACCTAAATGTAACAATATATAAAACAAACTGTATACATTGAAATTAAACTAACTGCTTTCATAACTTTGGCGATTTGTATATCATAGCGGACAATATGTCAATGTATAAAACGACATCTGTCGGAATTGCATGCCGTAATTCTCACTCATTCTAGAGGTCGTGCCAGTACCAATAAATATGTATATAATTATAATTGTTTGACTGAAACAATGAGACGATGATATGTTGTATCTTGTAATCCATCAAATCGCTAAAGTCGATCCCTTTCAGCAACATAAACATTACTAAATATACCAAAACAAAATCGCGCGGGTCAACCGGGCCTGTAACTTGTGACAATTGCGGGCCCGACAGAAGATTCAAAGCCCGGGGGGGTACTCCATATTCTGAGGAATACGTGTATGTGCCGCGCAAATACCCCTGTTTTTAGCCATTTTTCTCTCTCTGTTCGTAGAAAAAATTATTTTTTTCTCTCTTTGTGCCCCAATTGAACCTGATAATTCTCTCTTTCATCGAAGAGGAAATTTCCCAATGAAAACGTTCGCCCGGGCTTACCTTACACTTATAGATATTAGATAAATTGTTAAATAATTCCCTCCCTCCTAAAAATAAATGTCGGTCCTTAGCTATGATCGAATCTGAAAATTGCGTTTCACTAAGAATAAATACTAAAAACGCTCATAGAAACTCTCTTAAAACGCTCCTAGCCTACGACGAGGTTAGACCGCTCGTGACAAGCCCATATCCATCATAAACAGTGAAATTTACCTAGCTGCGTATTATCTTGACTCAACTTTCACGCAGAAATCCAGTTTTTCACAGTCAAATAAGTTTTCAAAATATGAGCGGCTTTTTCCTACAGCGTCTATTTTACAGCACTGATGTTAACAAGTCGTCGTGTGCGCTGTTTTAACGGCATCGCGAAGGTCAAGGTTGTTCGCGAAACGTCTGGCATTCACTTTTTAACACATTGTTAGTTGTCTAACCAAAATATGTACACCCCTAACCTTCATATTGGTATACTCGAAGACATGACTTCGGTTGAGGTTGTTGGCGCTCTCCGCGAGCTTTCTTATTTAAAAACGGTCAAAACTTCACTTGTCAAAACAACACGCCGCCGGTGTGTCACAGAAATAGTGTCCTCTGCGACGTGGCTTCTTTTTTAAATTAGATTTGTTCTCTTCACCCAGTGAGCAAATCAGTCAAATGTAGTTGAAAAGTGTTCGATCGTATTATAAGCCACGTTTTGACAACTGTTCTATTTATTTTTTTCCCAATTGTGCACGCTGTGGAACTTGGAAATTTCGATATTTAGCTTATGATAGATTTTATGAGGATCTTAGTGAAACGCATTTTGAAAGCGCTCTTAGAAATCTATGATGGATTCTGTGTTGCGATGGGTTTTCCTAATGAGCTCTTAGTCTTGGTGAAACGCTCCCTGATTGTTTCACACGTCTTTAGAATTATGTTCCAAGCTCTTCACCGTCTTAGCTAGTTCATCGATTCCTTCTTCCATCTCCCTGGCAGAACGACGGCTGGCATTTGACTTTATCAAGTTCACCGATTCCTGCTTCCATCTCCCTGGCAGAACGACGGCTGGCATTTGACTTTATCAAGTTCATCGATTCCTGCTTCCATCTCCTTGGCAGAACGACGGCTGGCATTTGACTTCATCAAGTTCATCGATTCCTGCTTCCATCTCCCTGGCAGAGCGACGGCTGGCATTTGACTTCATCAAGTTCATCGATTCCTGCTTCCATCTCCCTGGCAGAACGACGGCTGGCATTTGACTTTATCAAGTTCATCGATTCCTGCTTCCATCTCCTTGGCAGAACGACGGCTGGCATTTGACTTTATCAAGTTCTTCGATTCCTGCTTCCATCTCCCTGGCAGAACGACGGCTGGCATTTGACTTTATCAAGTTCATCGATTCCTGCTTCCATCTCCCTGGCAGAACGACGGCTGGCATTTGACTTTATCAAGAAAACCAAATTGCCTGTGGACTCCGCCTTTTCTGCTAGTTTGTCTGCATCGTCCTGGAGAGACTCTATGGTGGTGTTGAGCAGCTTGGCTTTCCTCTCAAACCCACTGATCTCATCCACCACAGCATGCCTCTCTGTGCAACGTACCTCCTTTGCTGCCTTGCTCTTCTGCTCCCCTAGGTATTCGACGTAGTATTTGCGGCCACTCGCAGCAACGTTTTGCTCACAACCAGAGCATCAATACCATGGATGTGCAGGATGTGGTCGTGAATTGAGCGCTGAGCAATGAAGGAAGTTTCTTTCATGCTATCCACAACAAACTGGCGATTGATAGATAAGCCTTTCTTCACTGTCGCATGACCATGCGACATGGTCAGCAGACTCATGACGACTGATCACAATTTGCTCAGGCCGTCATGACAGCCTAGATGCTGCACCAGGAAAGTGTACAGGCGATCTTTTCTTCAATTAAATCATTGAAATGCACATGATCTTGTGACAGTGTGAACAGTCCTCTCCGTGAAGATATCGAATTGCTGCATCAGCGTGTCCACATCACACATCTGGAGGTGCTGACACTTCACTAGATGGTCAAACACGATCTGGAATTCAGCTGTGGCACCACAACAGTCACCGTCAATGTGGCATGGGTCGAGGCAGGCCAGCTTCAGTGCAGGGGAATGTGCAATCGGTGTTTGTGTCATTATCTTGGCAATGACTGCTTTCGCAAATGCCACGAAGTGTTGTCGGAAACTGAACGTGCGACCAACACTTATTGTTTTTTTCTTCAGTAGCTGTTTCAGCATATTCTCACCAACGTATCCCACATCAGTTTTGGCTGGCATCAAGCAGTTTGATGAATCTTCACATTTCACTTTTAAAAGCTGTGGTACTGTTTGGGCGGCATCCAGAATCGCCGGCTTGACAAAGCGCTTCATCTGTGCGGTGATGATTAAGTGAGGTTGACTGAACACGAATGGCAGCAGTGGGGTGTCACTCTGGAATGCTGTTAGAAACGGCTGCAGCTATGTTGCAACTGTCTCGAATGACGCCATTAAATGGTTTGCTAATCCACATGGTTACTGTTAGCCACCTTCCAACTTTCATTTGGTGTGTGTGCGGCCAAATCATGTTTGAGGAATGTGTCGCTGCACAAGGTCTACATGCAGAGTTCCTTCCTGATTATGTCTAGGTATAAAGTGGTAATCATGGATAAACTTTGTGTCATAAATTTGTAACGTTAAATCATGCGTAAATGGTTGGAGATGCTGGGTTCGTGGTATTCATTTTTCTTTTGTCAGACGAAACTAAAGTTGATTTGGTGGTGTATTGTGTGTCATCGTCACCACCATGACTGAGAAGAAATGTGTGTTATATAATAAAAAAATAGTTACAGCCTTTCCGACAAATATATGCTGCACACGAACAAGTTCTACTCTCATGTGACTGTGTGGTGTGCAAATGCATTTCCCCGTAATCATGAAACTGAATGAGTATTTATTATGGAATAGTCTGAATTATTTGCCTTGCCATGTACCCAGGAGTAGAATCTGAAAGATCTGGTCTAGTTTACTATATTTTCCAATGTCTAACTTTCTATTGTCAAAAACACATTGCAGTTTGTTGTGTGGTGTAGTGTTTCAAACTTGTGTACATGTATCATCATTTCATGCACTATTTCCACTCTTACTTTTCCTACACAGGTTCATTGGTGAATGGTGCCCCATTCAGTTACTCGCCGTTCACCACCAGTGGGCACTTGGTGGCAGCACGACAAACCTTGGCAAATTCCTTACTCCACTGTCCATGATGTTGGATATAATATTATTGTGGCTAAGCTGCTACTCAACCAACTTCTGGTAACAATTGATCTCATCTTAATCCCATTATCTCTGGTATTGTCAAACAACTTTGTTTTATGCTTTTTTACTAGGTCTCTCAGTTCTCAGTTGCTTGATGCAGATGTATAACTAGCTTTTTTATATAACATTTATTCCAATTATCACAAGCATTTTTCCCTTTTGAAGCTTCAATCCCAGACTGCTCTGAAGCATTCATTTAAGCACTGATTGCTACTAGGAAGTCCTTTTCTTTTATGCTTACGTCGAGTTCCCGTGTCCTGTGGGTAAGCATTTACATTTCTCAAAATTGAATAACATCTACAATTATTAAGAGAATTTTATTAATTTGTTTAGATTGTCTTGTAAAATATTTATAAATAATATTTATTCTAAAGTGCATCTTTGACTTTGTATGTATATTGTTTTACCTGAAATGTACAGGGTATATTCGCATTTACGTGTGGCAGCGTATCGTATAAACTATAATGACGTAATGCAGATGTGGCAGTGACTGATTGAGCATAAATCACGCGTAATTTATTTATATTATAACACATAACATAGCCTTATAGCAATATAGGTTATAGCTATAGTATATATATATATATATATATATATATACATATATAATATTAAATAATGCCTGCCATGCATATCATTTGAGTAATTCGTCTGCGAAGGCCCGTAGCCAGCTTTTCACAAGGTGGGGATTAATTTTTTCCCAATACAGACTACATGGGACGCCACAAATTCATGTGGGGACATAATTTCTTAATCAACTCCAGGAGGACGCCACAAGTTTACACGGGTGTCATATTTTCCCAAATAAACTCTAGTGGGCGTTACAAGTACACATGGGGGGGTCGTATACAAAGCATTGTCTACGTATTCAATTGTTTAATACAATAAGACGAAAGTAAAGCATAAAATAAAGATATATACACACACATATATATATATATATATATATATATATATATATATATATATATATATATATATATATATATTTAACACACACATATATATATATATATATATATATATATATATATATATATATATATATATATATATATATATATATATATATATATATATATATATACATATACACACAAATATACATATAACACACACGCACGCACGCACGCAAACACACACACACACACACACACACACACACACACACACACACACACATACTCGCACGGACACACACGCACATTATATGAATTATATATTAAAACAAAAATTATTCATTTATTTCATGACTATTGTGCATTAAAGCACAGTCACATGCCGAGGTCAAAATTTATGACAAACACACAATTCATGAAAAGCACGGTCACATGTTGTAGTCTAAATTGATGTCAGATAAGCGCAGTTAAATGTCGAGATTGAGTGTGATCATTTACAGAAATTATGCAAGCCTTTTTTGCTGAGTAAGATGGAGATTGAGGGGCACATAATGCTACCTGAGCTGTGAATGAGCAACATATCATTGTGCAAGTTTAGACCCGTATCAATTAAAAAAGCTAGCAGTTCAAAATGCTGGTTTCATGTTTTGATATATACACACACCCTTGTCTGCATTATGCTTTGCAAATAACCTGAAAAGTTAATTAATTAAATTACAATTAACTCATAAATAATCCAATTTAATTAAATTAACTTCAAACATTCATCAGGTCAATTAAATTAAATTAACCTCAGAACTTTATCAGGTCAGTTATATCAACGATTAATTTGATTCAATTAACTATTAAATCATGTGTTGGTCGAAATGTTTTCACTTTTCAACCGTTTCCACTTTTCAAGTTGTTGAAGATTTGCAGATGTGGACTTTCCTCCGATATTCAACTGCCTAATTAATAAAAAAAAAACTGGTAAATTACATAATTTGTATGCACCAAGTTTTTATTTATACAGTGTTTTATACTAAATATTATTATTACACACTAGCATTTATATATGGGTATGTATAAACTATTTGTTATGCGTCACTAGAATCACACATGCCTGAACCTAATATCTCATTAGTGATTGGAATAGTGATTACTTGCCTTCTGAAAACACCTGGATAATATGGCTTGGCTGTGAACTAGCCAGTAAAATCAACTGTTAAATGCGCACTTAATTGAGAGTTAATTGGGAATTTGTCAGTTTAATTAAATTAACCCCTTTTCAGAAAGTTAATTCATTAAATGAAATGAAATGACCCTTTCTGGAAAAGTGAATTCATTAAATTAAATTAACTTAAGTCAATTCAGTTAGACAAATTAACAATATAAATTAACCCATGCCTGATGCTTTATGTGTATGTTATGAATGTGTGGAGGCCATATAGCACGCCCCCACAACGAGGAGAGTAATTGGCTTGCTAAAATTACTAATGGAAACAGTAGAGCAAATCAGTATACCACTTGCAAGAGTATTCAACTTGTCATTAAAAGAGGGAGTTGTTCCGTTTGAATGGAAAGAAGCAAACATCATACCATTATTTAAAAAGGGTTCGAGAAATAAGTCAGAGAATTACAGACCAGTGAGTTTAACGTCAGTGATTTGTAAATTATTAGAAAGATTAATTAAAGACCATATGGTGGACTTCCTCGTTAAGCATAAATTATTAAATTCATCTCAACATGGATTCCTTAAAGCGAGGTCATGCTTAACAAATATGTTATGTTTTTTGGAAGAAATCACTAAGTGAATAGACGTGGGATCGCCAGTAGATATTATCTACTTAGATTTTCAGAAAGCTTTTGACAAAGTGCCACATCAAAGATTACTACTTAAATTAAAAGCCCATGGTATCGGGGATAGCATAACTGACTGGATAGAACAATGGCTGACTGACAGAAGACAACGAGTTGTAGTAGATGGAGAAGTTTCAAATTGGAAATCGGTTTTGAGTGGGGTACCTCAAGGATCAGTATTAGGACCTATATTATTCTTAATTTATATCAATGACTTGGACGACAGTATAACAAGTAACGTACTGAAATTTGCGGATGACACAACACTGTTTAGAAAGGTTAATAATGATGGTGATAAACAACATTTACAAACCGATCTAGACAGATTAGTGAAATGGTCTGAGAAATGGCAGATGTTGTTCAATTTTGGGAAATGTAAATGCCTACATACAGGACATAGGAACTTGAATGTAAACTATAAAATGGAAGATACTGTTCTAGGTACTACTGTAAAAGAAAAGGATTTAGGAGTTACAATAAGCGCTGATATGAAAGTTTCAGAGCAGTGTGGTATTGCAGCTTCAAAGGGTAATCAAATTCTTGGATTGATTAGAAGAAACATAACATACAAGGGAAAAAAGTTAATTATACCTCTTTATAAAGCAATAGTTAGACCTCATTTAGAATACTGTATACAAGCATGGAGACCATATCGTAAGAAGGATATAGATACGCTTGAACGCATACAAAGGAGAGCAATTAAAATGATTCCAGAACTGAGAGACCTTAGTTATGAAGAACGCCTGAAAGAATGTGGTTTAACAACTCTAGAGACAAGGAGGTTAAGAGGAGATCAGATTGAAGTTTTTAAGATATTGAATGGGTATGAAAATATTGATAGAAATATGTTTTTCTCACTCAAGAAGGATAGCAGAACTAGAGGACATGAGGTAAAATTAGTAAAGGATCAATGTAGATTGGACATCAGGAAGCACTCGTTCTCACAGAGGACAATAAGTGAATGGAACAAATTGTCTACAGATTGTGTAACTGCTAGCAGCGTGAATATGTTTAAAAACAAGGTTGACACATATCTCAGGAGGGCGGGCTATAAGTAGACGAACATTGTTGGACTCTCGATAAGCCAATGTCTTCCTTGTCCACTTGCCATCTGGGCCTTTGGCTTGGATGGCAAATATTGTTAAATCTTGTTAACTGCATTGTTTCAGTGAGCAGATCTTTTTTGAAACCAGACAATTTTCTGCTTACAATTATTGATGTTGGCTTAGCCACTTTCTGTACATTGTCTACTGCTCTCTGGCTGTTACCAACTGACCACAGGTAAGATGACTTGATAACACATTTATAGTTAGAATAAGATTCTATTTCAAACAAATTGGAGAGTTCCATAATATATAATATATTATTAGATTTGAACCCTCCTCTGAAAAGTTTTAACCTCCAATAATATGAAGATAATATTTTAATGTTTTAATAAATGTGAACCCCATTTTCAAAAAATGTAAACCATTTCTCAAAAGCATGAACACCCCAATAATAATTATGAAGAAAATGTTACTTTTTATAAATGTGAACTCCCTCTTTTTCAAAAATATTATATTTCTGGAAAAGGGCGTTCCCCAAAATGGGGGTTGATGTGAACCCCCTGAACCCCCTGGCTACCGGCCTGCTGTGGGGTGTTTACATATTATTTAGTATTTTTCATAAACGTCAACCCCCCTTTCCAAAAAAGTTAAACCCTTTCTCAAAAGCGTGAACACCCCAATAATATGAAGAAAATGTTACTTTTTATAAATGTGAACTCTCTCTTTTTTCAAAAATATTATATTTCTGGAAAAGGGCGTTCCCCAAAAGGGGGGTTCATGTGAACCCCCTGAACCCCCTGGCTACCGGCCTGCTGTGGGGTGTTTACATACCTAACCCTAAGTCCTAGTCAAAACCGTAACGACAACAGTTATTTGACGATTAACGGTAGCACATTTGCCAGCTTGACTTGTCAACGTGAATATACATTCAACCAAACACGGCTAACACAAAACTAGCCAAGTCACTGACACTGTCTGACAATCTCTATCAGTTATTCCACATGTGCAGTGCAAATAAATTGTTAGAACGTTTGTTTTTTTACTGAAAAACTTACATTTATCGAACTATGAAATGCATCGATCAGTATTGAAAGAGTAGCGCGTCATATTAGCATTACATTATTCTATTTTTAGCACACGCTCCGCATTCCAGAATGCTAGGGTTAGAAAGTCCGCACCTTTCCCGCAGATTATTATCGGAGTTATTCTCTCAGAAAATTACGTGTCTGGAGAAATTGTATTATTTGGTCGTAGAATGTCACTCGAATAAACAACTGAAAAGGCGGCTCCAAAGTCGCGGACTGTCATCAAGCAAAATTCGATCAAAACTAACTGAAAGGTGAGTGTTTCTCGACAACGTTTTGTACATAAAGCCTTAATTAAGGTCTAAAGGGAAACAATGGTTTGGGGGCTATGCATATGAAAAAGTTAATACAAACTAACCATTTCCAACTACAATCAACATTTTCTGCAACACGCTAGTGGATTACTCAGAATTGGTTCTAAAGTGGACGATGTTGATAATTTCTCCGAATGACCGAGGGTTGATATGTTAGACTTCGCGACTCATAAGCGCATACGCAACGAAATAACGTATTACGTGAGGCCGGCATACACAGAACCATTGCAAACTCTGAAACACGTATTCTTTTACTAGAAAGAAGAACTGTTTAGTAAACATAGACCAACATATGTTACATAAACTGAGATTGGACGCGAACATCATGGCTATATCATATTGATAAGAATTGGAATAGATGTATGCAAATAAATTTTTATTTGTCGAGCTATTATTGCCAGAATGCCACACCCGTGACGTAGCGTTATCTAACAGAAAGGCTCGGTCCGTGAAATTAAGATGTGTGTTAAACAAGATTTTCCTTGTAAGCAATTGGCGTGATATTCTTAAAGGTGCTTAATCAATTCGATTTTTTGCTAGTCGTATTTCAAATTATGTTTGCGAAAAACCAAACCTAACTAGTATCCACTGCTCGTTTATGCAACTTTTGTATGTAATTTTTGTGAATTCACCAGATAGATTATTAAATTTATTAATGCCTGTTCAAGCATTTACTGAAGTGAAAATCGAAATGTTGAGGTCACGCCCATGATCAGCATTGACCCACACAGTGTTGACCATTTTAGATATCCACTGTTTTGATCCTTACAAAATCGTAACGAGTAAAGTAAATTTTTTGCGATGATTTGAAAAAAATATGCATTTTGTATTAAGTCGACTGCGGGTGTTACATAAACTATTCACACACTACATATTTGGACACAAATGAACCGGATTTGCGATAGGCTAAATCAGTTGAGGAAGCAGGTTTAGCTGTAGTTAAATACATATTCGTATCGAAACGAACAGACGCACACAATCAGTACGCACATGTACCGGGAAGTCGTATACTTCTGTTTACTGTGTCGGTTTCTGCTATACGTTTACTGTGATACTGTTGCGAGACAGATCTATTGACAAATTAATTAACACTTTTTGTCACATAATTAATTGTTCCATTGGAAATATTTCCCCTTTGTTAACTTTATCTGTACGTTCTTATATATGTACTTCCAGATGTGACTGGATGATATCTGCCACCAAGTTCATCTTCAACTTTTGGAAATGTCTGTACTGTACTGCCAGACAAGCATATGTCATAAAGGAAAATTGCATGCTAAGCCTAAGGTGAAAACAAAGCGGAAGAAGTACTCTCATGTTAAATGTGAAAGAACGACATAATCCACTGAGAAAGAAATCAAGCAAGAAAAGGAATATTGCAGCAATCCAGCAGTTCCGACACTTGTTTTTGGTCTGCTCTGAATTTTATATTGATTAAAATTCAGATTTCGTCAAGGAAACCAGGAGGAGCACAGTCGGTGGACCGCAGTTGACGAAGGAAGAAACCAGGAGGAGCATAGTCGGTGGACCGCAGTTGACGAAGGAAGAAACCAGGAGGAGCACAGTCGGTGGACCGCAGTTGACGAAGGAAGAAAAACAACGGTTCTTTTCAGAACCAACCAACACTCTCAAAAAGAGATTGCTGCGACACACAGCCCCTGGGTATATGGAAATTTAACAAAAAATAATCAGTATTAGTTTTGTTAGGCCAAGACCAGACATGGGGTCAATTCCATTATATCGATTCCAATTGCCCACCTATATACCAATTATAATTCAAATTCTAGAAATTATCATCCGATTTTCAGTTCCATAGCAAAATAAGTGTATATAAACAGGGCAACCATAGACATACTCAACACCAAAAATAACATACCAGAGCAGCTTTATGTAATGTCTGTATATTATAGCTCATAATGGCAAAACAAATGTGCTGTACACAACATTATTACTTTTTTGACAACTGATTATATTATTGATTATTTGTAATCAAATTATTTGAATTACAAAGCTACGAAATGTAATTGAAATAGTAGTTTCATGCACAACAGGGCACATTTATGTGTGTTCTTTTTTTTAACCAAGAATTGGCCCACATACAGTATATTTTAACTTTTCTATAGCCCTGGTCATGGTGAATCTCCTATTAGGTAATATCAGATCAACTTCGTCAAGCTTCTCTAACAATCATGATTGCTTGGAAATGTCCACATAAGATATTGAGCCCTCAAAAAACATCTTAATGGAGAAGTGCCAGTCGTAACCAGATGAGGGTCGAGGACACCTCATTTTGAGGCGACACCTTTCTTCTGCATCCACGCTCCTGTGGTAATGTTTCCTTGTCTGATGGTGGTTCCAGTATATATATATATATATATATATATATATATATATATATATATATATATATATATATATATATATATATATATATATATATATATATATATATATATATATATATATATATATATATATATATATATATATATATCGTATGTTGCATTTTGGCAATATGTACATACAATGTACATTTAAGAGTGTATTTTTCAATATCAAGCTCAGTCATGTCGGATGTTATCTCCAGTAGTGCTTCTGCTGCTCAGCCAATGTCCAACTTGAGTTTTCTACTCCTTACAGAAGATCTAGAAGTGAGTGACTTTTCCAACGTTCAGCCTGGGAAAAAAAATTTATATATTCAGAAAGACATACTTGGTAGATATTATTCAGCAATTTTGTTTCGAGGTCATGTGAATTATGATAATAATTTGTGTTGACTGACTATTTCCCAGACTGAAGTTTTGTTATGGGGTATGCCTGAATTGGCCGTCATCCGAGTCAGCTACCAATTAATATAATAGTGAACTGCTAGTTTAGGGTTAATTAATTCCGTTTATTTATATCCCCCCCCCCCTCTCGGATGGGGCAGACTTGGGTGTAGATTATGTATGCTATGGGAATATTGGCCGAATCAAGATGGTCTTCTGTTGAACCTTTTCCTACTAAATGGAGACAATAAATGTACGTTTTCTTCCAGATACTGTCCAAAGTGAAGTCTTCGAGCCCTTGAACATGCCTGTATCCATTTCTTCACTTGTCAGATGTGCATGCAAACTTTGCCCGGTCTTTGAGAATAGGATGAAATAAACATCCCACATGCGTACGATGTCCGTATATTGGATATCTGTTAAATGTTCTATAGCAAAGGAGCAATATGCTTGCTAACTATCTTCGATACTGTCAGTTATATTTGTGAGATATAATGTATGAATAATTTACCGTTTATCATCCTTGAAATAGCATGCAAACAATGCGCGCAACAGAAAAACTGCCCGACATTTCCGGTTTATGTTCACACATGCGCAAGAGCACATAACGTCGTGTGCTCTCTTTAGCGCAACAGGCCAATGCTGGCTATGCACGTATTATCCAATGAATGATCGTGTTAAGCCCGGCTCAGACTACCAACTAGCCTCGCGCATTCAGACCAGTGACTAACCAGTCGTAAGAATCGGTAAACCCGCCAACGCGCCGCCACGATCCTGGCGTCAAATACATGAGCTCCATGCGCGCCACCACGCTACCTGCGGTTTTGTACAGCACTACATTCGCAAACAGGCAGACATGGCGCCATTTTCGAAAGCCTGTGTTAGATGCGATTTCTCTCGTTCGACGTCGCCGAAAGCGGCGGAGATTGAGAAGACGCTGACGAACCGGAACAATTCTAAAACTCGCCACATTTCCACCATCTCTGCCTCTCGCTCACCGTTAAAGTTGAAGTTTTATGAGGGTGATATGATGTGTAAAAAAACGCGGTAAAAATGCTGGGCTGTGATTGACATGCTGATTAGTGCCGCACGGGTTGAGTTGCTAAGTAGAAGTTAAACTGAAATTCAGGACTTGTTCACCTGCGTTCAACTATAAAATTGTGTTTGGGGCAAGTTGTTACAATTGTATTTGGACAAGTTGGTACAACTGTAACGACGCTCGAATTGTGCGCTTACAATAATTGAAAGAGCTAAATTTACTTAACTGTGAGCTCTTTGTTTTACTTGGGAAGCCTAGCGCATTGGCTTATAACCAGTACCGTAATTGCTAGCAGCGTGAATGTATTTAAAAAAAGGTTTTATAGTGATTTTAGGTGGAATAGTGAATTTACAAATCGAAATCACCAGCCCTATGAGGTGCACTGAGTCCACAACAGTTTTCTCCATTTCCTTGTGAAGATATTTAACTTCCCTGACATAGACACATATCGAAGAAACCAACGGTTCTTCTTGATTCTTCCAAAAAACACGAACAAAGTAGGGTGAACGAAATTGCCAAAATTTTTAAACGGCAGCGAGTGGTTTCGAAACAAGGTCAACTCGACCGAAAGCCCGCCGCTCCACCACACGACCACCGCGCCACACTTCGAGGTCTCTGTGGAAGTCCATACACGTCTTGAGTTGTGCGATAACAATAACGCAATGGTATCTTTGTATTTTATTAATTTTATGTAACGCAATGTTATATGTGAAAAAAAATCTGTGTAGACTCCCTGTATTTAGTTAAGATTTACTTGTGTTCGTTTCGTTAAAACGTTTTATATGGTTTTATATAAAACGTATGCTATATAAACTAATTGAGTTTTTTATGGAATCGGCGCTACTCAAACAGTCCTCATGCAAATTTATCTACGCAATGAGTTCGCGTGAAAATAACAATGGGTGTGAAAGGTTAAATTGCTTGTATTAATCTTAATAAAAAAATATAGCTGAACCGGTCGGCGTCTCAATGTTGTCGTCGGCTACTGCACATGGTAGCGTCTAGATGGCAAATACTTGGTCATGTATGTCAAACAAAGTATTGTAAGTTATTTGTATTGAAACGAATGTAAAACCTTCGTTTCCCGCAGTACGCATTTAGCCCTCACATTTAGTGCAGTATTCCACTACCTCCCTGCGACGCATTTGTTGACAGAACACACATTACTGACCACAGCATATACCAGTTTAGGCGAAATCACAGCTCGAAGTGCCTTGGGTTTAGCGACCATATATTCAAGATGGTCGGACTGAGATACCAACTTGCAAACACTGTTTCAGTCTGAACCTTGGGACGACGTCCTAGTATTCGTAATAGTGTAAACGTAGCCCGGTGTCCGTTGTGTTTTAACAGGCTTGGTGCAACAACACACCACTAGTTTGGTGTTATTTTGTAAATTGATGGATTTCTGTAACTGTATTCACGCAACCTGAACTGTGTACAACAAGATATACACACAACAATGCATGCAAACCATTGAGTGGAATTTAGACGGTGGACAAAATACAAAAAATAATATGTGCACCAAACTTCCATATGTTGTGTTTGTTCTAATAGTCTTATCAATGTGTGCAAAGCCGTTGCCATATCAATAACCAAACGGTGTTATTAATATTCCCAATTCATTTAATGCTTAATTAGTATTCCTTCTATATACGTACATTACATCCAGTTATTATTTGACTACACGCTTCGTCCACTTATTTCTCATGTTACGTGTGTAGCTGGTGCAAACAACATATCTATATATTTATTGACACTAAATCCAAAAGTTGGCAATATTTGACTTGGATAGAGATATACGTTCATTTAGAGTATACGTATTCACAAAACAAACACTTACTAGCCTACCAATGGTCACGTTCATTAGCAATGCTTCACTATTGATACTCCATATAACACAGCTACATAAATCAAAAGTTCGAGGATAAATATTGTGGGTATAGTTCATGGTTGAATCCTTTGTCGTGTCGTTGTCTTCGTCTTGTCGTCCGTGTGACCTGCTCACTTGGTGTGGTACAGCGCATTGACCTCCAGCGTGGTCAGTCCGCGGTCATAGAAACACAGCTGCAACAAGGAAGAGCACGGCGTTGTCAGCAAGGAAGAGCACAGCGTTGTCAGCAAGGAAGAGCACAGCGTTGTCAGCAAGGAAGAGCACAGCGTTGTCAGCAAGGAAGAGCACAGCGTTGTCAGCAAGGAAGAGTACAGCGTTGTCAGCAAGGAAGAGCACAGCGTTGTCAGCAAGGAAGAGTACGGCGTTGTCAGCAAGGAAGAGTACGGCGTTGTCAGCAAGGAAGAGCACGGCGTTGTCAGCAAGGAAGAGCACAGCGTTGTCAGCAAGGAAGAGCACAGCGTTGTCAGCAAGGAAGAGCACAGCGTTGTCAGCAAGGAAGAGCACGGCGTTGTCAGCAAGGAAGAGCACAGCGTTGTCAGCAAGGAAGAGTACAGCGTTGTCAGCAAGGAAGAGCACGGCGTTGTCAGCAAGGAAGAGCACGGCGTTGTCAGCAAGGAAGAGCACAGCGTTGTCAGCAAGACAAACACAGTTAAATGACCCGCAGTCATTTTATGACTGGTATATGGAGGTATCTACAAACAACAACCGGTACAGACAATATCATCTGCATGCTCGTCTCCGTTACAACTGGTATAGTTTATCACCTTCCGGGCTCCATGTAGAACTCTCCTGTCAAATCTCTCTTCCGGCGTCCGTTGTTTGTGTCGCTGAGTATCGTCTCATTTCCTCCGGTATATGTTATTCCTCCCGAGGAGAGAGTTGCTTGTCCGCTGGCTTCGCCGACTCCGACCTGCTGTTCCGGATATATGTCTGCCTTTCCGTCTTCGCTGCCAACGCTAAGATCTACAACGGAAGGTATGCCCAACTTTTATTTATCCTCAAGTAGTTGTATTCATTGTCAGTTGACTTTGCCGACTCCGACCTGCTGTTCCGGATAAATGTCTTCCTTTTCTTCTTCACTGTCAACGTTAAGATATCAGCAAATATCATCAATTCCACATAATGACAAAAGTCAATGTAAGACCCTCGATAATGTCAACATTGATATGAACTAGGACAGGAAGACTGGACTATAATTGTTATACATAATTGAGTAGTTCAAACAAAATTAATATTCTTATGAGGAAAATATTAATGTATCTCAGTGTGTTTTCAATAAATTTAAACTCTAAGGAATGATACTATGCATCAAC
>BSQZ01000020.1:10174806-10224806 GCA_033239005.1 Lamellibrachia satsuma | reverse complement strand
GAGAGAGTCGGTGTAGGATCATGCGAGTCACCAGAAGACGGCTACAACTTCACAGAACATGGCACGACAATTTGAGATTGCATTGAAACTCAAGTCACTCGTAGGAACTTAAGGTATTGTCGACAGTTTCTAGCAATTATTAGTACAATTGCAAAGTTAACCTCGTAACTCACCATGTCGCTGTCTGGTCCGACGCCAAGATGGCCGTCCTGCGGTGGAGTCGTGTCAACGGTAAAGACACCGGAAGTGTCCACACAGCCACCGGCCTCGTCCGTTGCTATGACGATCACGTGGTAGGCTTTACCCTGTGTCAGATTGAGTCCAGTTTGTTTTATGTAAGTGTCTAGATTGACGCTGGTCAGAGGTTTCACGTCAAACAGGCGGCTGTAGTTGACGTTGTGGACGACAGATCCGTCTTCCTCTGTTCGCACCTGTAGAATAACCGCAAACATTTAGACGTCGTCCGCCATTAATTCATCTGGGTCGATTAAACTGTATGATATAATCAACAACGTACTATCAATGAATTGTGTTAAATTCGACAGGTCATTGACTTACTCAAAACTCCTATCCTAGCTCTCGAAGAAAGCCAACGCACGGTGGAACATACTTCGACGACTGGTCGACACAAAATTGGGAGCCCATTTTTACGTAATTAAGAAATCAACAATCGCATTTGCTTTTGCTCCGGCCAAGTATTGTTCGCCAGTGTGGTGTCCCAGTGACCACACACACCGACTTGACGCAGCACTAAACTACAGCTTCCGCCTGGTGTCCGGGTGCATCCGATCGACACCAAGGGTCATGCTGCCAGTCATCACTGGGATAACGCCCTCAGATATCCGTCGAAACAAACAATGCCTCGCACTAGCTCGTCTTGCAGAAGCAGATGACCAACACACACTACACACTATGGTGACAACAACTGCTCCTGGACGAAAGCGTCTGCGATCTCGACACCCCTTCTTGGAGCACGCCCGGTGTATCATCAGCGACGCTGCCAGGAAGAGTAGGACCACGTGGACAAACGTGACATGGAAGCGAAGGTGGGATGCAGACTAATGGAATTCATCCCTACTCCATCGAAGAAACCAGTTGGACACGAACTCAGCTGACACCCACTGGTGCGCCTCAATCGAATAAGAACAGGATATGGCAGGTTCAAAGACAACATGAACCAGATGGGGCCGACACCATCAGCTTTGTGTGAGTGCGGTGTCGAAAGGCAGACCGCACTCCACATCACCAGTGAGTGTCCGCTACTCAAATGTAACGGGACCTGGTCAGGCTGGACGGGCCAGTACCCGCCTGTTTTCGGGACCTACAGTGAGACACGTGATTGACCACCCTTGAATCATACGCACAAAAATAATGAATTGTTCGATTTGCCCATGTATTTATTAAAATAATATCGATAATGTATTTAATAATAGTTATACTAGGCATACATTGCTAAACTTTTGTTGTGAGTTGTGCATTTGAGTGATTGGGGGAACGCACATTACACAATGTTTTTTGCAGCAAACTGTTGCCCCAGCCAAATCAACACACAACTTGAGTTTTATTGAGTCGAGGATCCTTCTAAGTAACTTATTTGTTGCATTTTAATAACACCATACTATTGGTTTAGTTTTCGGTTTTCGACTTGTAAACATTCATTTATACGTTACAACAATAGTTTACTTCTGTGGACCGATGTATGTGTGATGTATTCGACCTCATTCAACACGTTCAACTGATGCTTTGGTTACGTATCCGGTCCCCACTGCTTGTGCGTTTACCCTGGAGGGTCACCGACCACCCCACCCGCCCGTCATGGTCCTGATGACAATCAAAGTTAGTTCACGTGTTGACATCACATCACTGGTAAAATATGATATACTACAACATACATACAAAATCCCTACCATCGAAATGCAGTTCAACGAAGACAGTCTGGAGTCTGCGTTCCCCAGGCCCCAGACGTAGAACTTGATGGGCATCACAAATTGGAATCCGCTCCAAGAAAACGACAGGTCTGTCGTTGAGTGAACGTATCTGCTCGAATATATGTTCACAATTCAGAGGTTTGCTTTGTGCTATCTTCGATAGACCTGCCATTACGTGATCGGTATCATAAACGATATTCGAGTATGCATTAACAATGTTCAACCGATATATTACTGTTGTGTATATACCAAACGGTATGAGTTATTGTAATAAGAAATTTGCGGCATGCTCTTGTTGACGATATACGTTCTATTTTCATGTTGTATTATCAATGACTAGTTCAGGAAACATTATCCTGATTAAATGCGGTAAAGTTTGGCTAAGTATGCTGCGCTGCTAACATGTCAGATTTTTTAACCATTAATTAGTCGCATGCTCTTGGTAACGATTCGATATTATATTTGTAAGTGCGATCAAACTTCTTAATCAATGGTATGCGTGTTACTATGTTTTGTCAATGATTAATTTTGGCGACAGTCTACTGAGAAAATGAAATGTGGTTAATTATTCGTAACGATGCTGTGCTGCTGTCAAACTAATTGTTCATAATAAAATTACAACACAATTTTCAAACCATAAGTACAATTATATATATATATATATATATATATATATATATATATATAGGCACATAATAGACGATTGCAAGTTCTCTTTACGAAGCAAGATAAAGCCACAACTGCATATGACTAACATTACTTACTTTGCAATTTCCAGTGTTCCGGTAGAAATAACAGGACTTCCGTAGCCGACCTTGATGCCGTTCGAGGTGACATCGACGACGGCAGACGACACACTGTGCGCTCGCACTGTCACGTAGTACGTGGCCGTGTGTGGAACGAGCTTCAAGTGTGAAAATGTCCACGTCAGGTTGAGTCCAACGTTCGTGAAAGGACGAATATTGGTTTTGGTGCCTTGAAACCTGCGATCTGTTCCAACAGCCACTTCGTAGTGATCGATCTCCTGGTGTTTCCCGATGTCTCCATCAACATTGTTGACTTCTGTAATACATAATCCTTGCCTAGATTAACGCAAATATCATCGTCACGCTGTTGGACCTAGGCAAATATCATTGTCACGCTGTTGGACCTACGCAATTATCATGGTCACGCTGTTACACTCTCTGGCGCAAGTCCAATTCAACGGACCTATGTAAATGTATATAAATTAAAATACGTGCTACCAGGTTACTTGTTTAAACATAAATACGCATAGCCTGGTTCTGAGATGATGAGGTTAGTACACTGAATAACACTACTAAAATATGTAAAGTAAAGAAATATTCCATTTGTATTCAACAATGATAAGTATTAAGTCTAGTCAAAAAGTGTACAATGTATCAACCAGAGTTGGACTATGCAGCTAATTAACACATTAGACTGTGGTGGAATAAGCAACCACATATAACTTAACAATCATTGCATGTATCACTGCTAAGGCAGCATATAAATAAGCAAATACACAATTAACTACATTCATTCCACCAGTGCACACAATATGATACATTTTGTTATTCACATATTAACATTGACTGCAGAAGAACACAACATTCTTTCAAATTGGTAGTACTAATTAACTCTTTGGCTCTAATTAACTCTTATGTATGTATGTATATATGTATGTATGTATGTATGTATGTATGTATGTATGCATGTATGTATGCATCTATGTATGTATGTATTTATTTATGTATGCATGTATGTATGTATATATATATATATATATATATATTTATAAATAAATAAATATATATATATATATATATATATATATATTTATTTATTTATTTATAAATATATATATATATATATATATATATACATACATACATGCATACATAAATAAATACATACATACATAGATACATACATGCATACATACATACATACATACATACATACATACATACATATATACATACATACATAAGAGTTAATTAGAGCCAAAGAGTTAATTAGTACTACCAATTTGAAAGAATGTTGTGTTCTTCTGCAGTCAATGTTAATATGTGAATAACAAAATGTATCATATTGTGTGCACTGGTGGAATGAATGTAGTTAATTGTGTATTTGCTTATTTATATGCTGCCTTATATGCTGCCTATATATATATATATATATATATATATATATATATATATATATATATATATATATATATATATTTATTTATTTATTTATATATTTGTCAAGTTTGAACTATTAATGTAAACGCTTAGCTCGTAGTTTAACTGTAGGCGATACGTTACAAACATACTTTTGAAAACTGGCTCGTTATTCTGAACACTTGACTGTCCGAATCCGTCCCAGTTGGCCGAGATACTTGTGATGGACTGCTGAAAGTTCAGATCCTTCCCAACTATGTCACCGTCACGCACGTTGCCTGGCAGCAGCGGTTCCAGCTTCACCGTGATGCCGTTAGAGTGGATGGTATTAACATAGCCGAGCTTATTCGTGGCGCGGACCATCACAAAGTAAGATTCACCGTCCTTCAGAGGCAATTCGTCGGCCTCAGCTTCCGTCACATCTGCAATGGCACAACGTTCAAAATGTTGAAGTAGGCAGCCGAGTATTGGAAAATTGATAATACATTTGCTGTCTTTACTTGTATCGTGATAAAGGTTGTCCACATATGTCCCAACTGCAAATATTTCATTTTAAGACAACAGTAACGTTGTAAGTGTTTAAATAATAACGTCATACAAAAGGCATTGCGACTCACGTTAACGAATAGTTGTAATATTATTTAATAGGCGATTCAAGATGCATCGTGTATTTACTTGGCACCATATCAACAGTGCACGATTGAGACATTGTTACTATATTGTGTGATGCCCAGTGGGGTGGCATCGATAACACCCTATGTGTAACACGTATGCAAGTACCTGCCGGTAGTTGCGTCATGTTTAGGACGACGAGGCCGTCAAACCTAGCGGGAGTGACATCGATAACACCCTATGTGTAACACGTATGTGTACAAGTACCTGCCGGTAGTTGCGTCATGTTTAGGACGACGAGGCCGTCAAACCTACGGATGGCCCACTCGTATTTCTCTATTGGACACGGATCTCCACCGAAGTCCCAGTGGGCTGAGAGGCCTTCGTTGTGGTCCTGAAAGTCTCTAAAAGGGCAAGTCCGCTTGTCAGCATTATGAACAACGTGTGGATATACGTTCACAGGTAAAACATAAACTCAACGATTTGCGTTTACCGGCTCATTGCCAAACAAAACGCATCGAAAGTAAAGATAATCTATCCAAGAAAAGTTTGCCTCTCAAATGTGGGTATGGCCCACAACCCGCTATACCTTGACGGGTATGCATCCTCAGTCACATTAGTTTTGTATATACTTATATTTCGCTCGATATATTAAATGATTTTGGTGGTGCCTAATCGTTCTTTCGAATGTGCGTTTTATTTTATTCTGTTAAGTAATTCACTTACACGTCTTTGTTCTTGTCGCTGCCATCATAGACGTAAGACTCTCCGAGAGGCGTCTTTCCCGAACTGAGCAGACTCACGTAGACACCGTCAGAGGTCGCTGTGCTGTATAGTCCAGCCGCGTTGAAGCCTTTTATTGTGGCGAACACGTGACGTTCACGTGACAAGTCAAGACCCCGCACGACAGCAGAGAGCTCTCCCACCTTGACGTCCTCGAACGGACAAAGTTGGGTCCCACCTGGTGTAGACCCAATTGCCACTTGATACCTGAACGAATATGGATGCGTTGTACATCTACCGAGAATGACATCCACAGTGACACATTAATAATGACAATGACAAAACCACATTACTACTATACATTGTAAATATAAAACTTACCAAGACGTCAATAATATTTTTAAAAATACAATATATGTGGGTAATATTTGATGCAACATTGCTCTATTACATTTGAAAATTAATGTTTATCACGTAATTGGCAACACTCGTAGAAAACACGCATACAATTGCTAACATTTTACGTACTATTGTCCTCGGATATAATCCACTGATCTACGGTAGCATATATGTCAGTGGCATTGCCTAATTAAAGCAGTGTACAGTAAAGCTACTACAATGTAGCAAGTCTTCCACAAAACTGCATCTCTGTTATGCTACGCATGGATGCTTTCTATCCATTAACACCAAAGACAAACTCTAATGCCTGCATTCATCCAGCAGAAAATGTGTAGGGATATAGGCATAATTATTATCTTTAAGATGATATACAAAACAAAATAATTCACGGTTGCAACTTCCGCTACAGCCCTTTTGTGACACCCCCCTCCCATCCCCCGCGGGTGGTTTCACATCCGACCCCGATATGTCAGTCAGAAGGGCACTCTGGGTTACCTTGCACAGTTTCGTCCGGATCGACCGACAAATGCGGGCGTGCATAAAACACAGCAGACACATAAAACAAACAGACAGCCATACAAACAAACAGACAGCCATACAAACAGACAGATATACAGACACACAGACATACAAACAGACATATACTTTGATTCATATATTAGATGTTCACCAACTCTGTATCCGGAACAGCGTTTGACTCGTTTCTTTTCTGTGCAAACATGAGCGGCATGGCCGCCATCACTTGTATGGACGTTATATTTTATAATTAACATCGAATTTTGACAAAGCACCTCGTGACTTCTGTCTCTGTGTCTTCAAATGGTTCCCAGGCCACTATCACTTGCGTCAAAGCACGCTGGCAAATTGCGTCATTCTGTGCCAGCACAGCGCCTGTTAAAGCAATACAATACTTGATGTCACTTAAATAACCGAGTTAGAATTAAGAAATATTATACAATATCTGAAATAGACGTTTCATATCATGACAAACGTAACGTATTTTAATATAAATTTGTTAATCTGTGAATATGTGTGAGAAAGCTTTATTGGAAGTGTGTATGTGATTAGGTGTGGGTTTAGCGATAGATATTGACGCATTTCAAACATTTTTGAAAAGGTTAAATTTAGATAAAGCTGTGCAACACAGGTGTCACCTAATGCTAGTGCAGCCAGTTTGGCCAAAAGTGGGCAAATGCTGATACACTTAGTTCCAATAATTACAAAAACAATCTTAAAATAGGTACGTTTACTGTAACAGCTAGTGAAAAGCGATAATAATGTTCGAGGTAAAGATGATGCTTCAGTTCATATGAAACAACTCACGTTTGTTTGTCTGAGTTTCGTTTGACTTGATATCGAGAGATCCACCAGCGGATATGATTCTTGTATCAGACAGTTCCACCACCAATCCACCCTGAAATCATACAAATAGGTTCCAAATATTAACATCACGTTTAATATGTTGTAACATTAATATATAGCAAAAACAAAGGTGCCCTCTAAATGCTTGCAATGCAGCTTGTTGAACAATGTGAAATGAAAGGACATCACGGCCGCATTGTATCAATATGTGCTAACTGTTTTAAATGGTTGATCTATTTAACAACTGTACAGCCTTTAAACGTAGATGTCGCGTCAGTGTACATACCCGTGGAGGCGTGTCGTCAACCACTAGTGGTTTCGAAAATGCAACCGTCTTCAGTCCGACTTTGTTAACAGCAATCACCGTGACGAAGTACGTTTCCTTGTGCTTCAGGCCACCGTTTATCATGCCTAGATTAAGTAGGGGCAAAGGACAAAAAACAACATTAATCATATGCAAAGTACTTACTGATTGGCTTCCAAAACACTATCTCCAATTACCAATTACTACTTCGTCTTCTCTTTCTTTTTCATTGTAGCTCATGATCTCGCGTAGTCACACAATGCAACTAGAGTAATGTTGATATGGGTGTGCCCCTCTTTCCGTTTAGCAATATAGTTAGCAATATAGACCACCATCAAGCCAGATTACACACAGATCATTTGGTACAATATATTGTACTTCCCATGGGCTAGACACAATGTAAGATTGCCTACATCTGTTAGTATCTTATCCAAAAGACACATACTTCCAGGTAATCTTCCATGTGCCTGATACTAAGCCAGTCAGCAAGGCTTGCCTACTGTTTTAACGAAATGATTCGGTTTGTCGTCGGGCTGGGGTTCGAACCCAGTGCCTCCTAGTCACGAGACGGGCAATTCACCAACTGAGCCTGCGCGCCAGAATGCTGAACATATTTTTTCAGAAAGCAAACAATGATCATGACATAATAAAACCTATGAAACATAGCTAACAATATTGAAGATTTACATTAGTATCGCTGCTACATCTAACAGTGCTGACGTCATGACTAACATGGTAAAACTCGACTGCGCACAAACGAAACGTCTACAGGCACAATCGTTTCTGTAATTACACACACGCATTCATCTGCACCCTCAAACAAACACAGTTGCGAATTATTACGGTTTACCCGCAAGTTTTACGAATGTTATTACACGTGAAAATCGTTTTAAGTAAATTAATTATGTTAAATTATCATCAGTAAGTGTTACTGTTGGTGCAATGTATTCGTTGCTGTAACAGTAATTATTCAGACCCTATAATATGAAGTACAAGTTGTACACCGTCTAGCGATGAAAACATGATATTCTGGGTAACGACTATTACTGTTGAACGTGGTATCACGTGGTATCATGTCGTATTTAGTGACTTTACCTGTTGCCCGGTGTGACGTAGTGCCAGCCTCAATTCGGTGGAAGACGTAGACACTGTCGTCACCCTCTGCCTTGCCCACGCCGAAGTTGTAATAGTCAACTTCACTTTCATGTTCGACGAAGCCGCTCCAGCTACACTCGAGCGAATCGCCCCCTGAAAATGTAAGGCAACATGACAATTAAAACAGTTATACTCATAACCATGGAACCACCTATAGTGTCATATATATATATATATATATATATATATATATATATATATATATATATATATATATATATATATATATATATATATATATATATATATATATATATATATATATATATATATATATATATATATATATATATATATAGACAACGTAATATAGCAATATTAGACAAAACGAGAACTATTAAAATAACAACATTGACTATATATAATCACATTTTTTTAAAAATATGACTGAATAGTTTTAAACAACTCTTCAACATTCCAGACTATGTAACAAACGTATAATTATATGATACTAATTAATAGGTAGTCATCGTTAATCTGATCGTTTATCTTCTGGCAGTGATAACATTAAATTGCCAATTTGCATGGAAACCGTACGTAGACGATATGATATATAAAAGCATATATTGTGTACATTTTGCTATTGTTTAATAGTAATCACTATGGTGTAACTGATTCAAGCAAATTATACCGTACACGAATAATTATTTGGACTTTCCAAGTGTTTTCAATTGTGCTGCTGTAAATTGATGGGCAAGTATGGCCTATCGATAAAAGAATTGTACCAACAAGTGTAATCTCAATCCATCTGCACACTGACAAAAATACGATAGAGATATGTCTACTAAGCATTCGAGAGACGTACCTTGAACAAACTTTGGACAGTTGACCATGCCTTGTCGAGGCGGAGAAATGTCCACGATGAGAACCGGCGACACTCGCGTAGTCATCAATCCGACCTGTCCAACAAAATGTTGAGAACACACAGTGTCCGTAAATACCCGGGATTGCACAGACCATTATTCACAATACTCCACATCTGACTAATGGAACATTAATGTTTCATATTCAGTAGCACCAGTAACATCGCTGCGTATAGCATAAACAATAATTGTGTACGTCACTAAAACGACAAAAGTGGTCACGGAAATCATGTTCATTTCGTGTCAAAAATAAACTAGTTTTCCTCACAGTGTTAATAATTAACACAATTATTATTATGTAACACAAAGAAAAATAAACGTACGCCATTCATAGCGTCTAGGCTGAGAATATTTGGCACTCCGTTCGCGCGCGGTGTCACGTATCCATTTGGAAAGCTGGTGATGTTGGAAACCAATGTTGATGCACGAACATCATCAGCATCTGTTAGAGGAATGAAGACACGGTAATTACAACCTCAGTTTTTATCAAGACATACTCGTCGACAAATGGTTGCAACTTCTGATGGAATTATTATTAGTATATTTTAATATGTTTACTTGCATGTAGTGTCTGGTTCCAAAATTGATTGATGGGCTTGCCAAGGGATTCTCTGACCGACTGTTTTATTTGTCCAGTAATATTTTACATAACTTGTTATTACATTTGTTTAATGACGTGCACATAATCTGCTTCTGTCTGTGACGTATGTCAGATATCACAAAGGGGGAGGCCACGAGGCAAGCTTAGTCACCCTCTAGTTTACCAGGTTACCGTGCAGTGGCGCAACAGGTTACATACCAAGAAAAAACAATGCCCCCACCCTATATACGCCACTGGCTTCATGACGCTAAGGAATGCTTGCCTACCCGGATATGTTCCAAGGTGGAACCAAACGTCTGCCATGCCGCTCTCCTGGTCGGTGACTTGCCAGGCCGCTGTGTATGTCTCAGGTTCCTTCTGAAACAACACGACCGCCTGCGAGTCAGTCGTGTTGAATGTTGTTGCTGCCACGGACGTGACGACAACCGACGGGGCCGTCACGTCGACAACGAAGCCGTCAGATGTCGACTCCAGTATGCCGCCGGCTCCAGTCACGGCACGCACTGACGTGTAATAGCTCTCTCCGGCTGACAACACCAGTTGGCTCTGGCCCTTGCCACTGCCACCAATACCTGCAACACAACGAGGCATATATGACAATAGCAAATTAGGTTTACGAATATAATAGCCCCAGTGGAGTCGGATGGAGGAGATGTCGGTGAAACGTGATTAGAGATAGAAGGCGAAGAAATAAAAACACGGACTAGTATCGATGCCAGCTCCACCCCACATTGCAGGGGCATACAAAGAGTATAGCACCAAGTAACAGACCACTGGTTGCAAACAAGGCCTGAATTAGGCCTTGCGAAAAAAACGCATGCTTAAAATGTAATATGTGCATATTACTGGTGGATGAGAACATATTTTATGTATGTATGACTTCGTGAACTCACTGAACAACATTTATTACACGCAATGTGACCATATGAACATTACTTAGTTGTTTGTAGAAGGTAGAAAGAGAAGAGAAAGACGGCGACTGAGATGGGGGAACTGTCTGAAGATTTGGCGGGAGTGGGGAAGTGGAGAACGGAATCGAGGGATAAGAGGAGTGGAGACGTGTAGTGTAGGATGAGAAAGAAAACAAAAATAAAACATCAGCATCGATGCCAGCCCCACACCGGACTTCAGGGATAAATAGGAGACCAAAAAAACAAGTCTCTTCAGAGTTGTCTTACCCAGCATGCCACTCGCCCCTCCGTCGTCCGTGACCAGGTTGACGTAGGAGTACGGCATGACGTCGTCGAGTCTGGGCGCCGAACCAACTGCCCACTCGTAGCGTGTCACTCCGTCGCGCTCACTCTCATAGCCGCTGAAGGTCACCGTCACAGTTGACAGGTCCAGCTGGTAGTCGATGTCAACTAGAGTGTCCGGCCCGTCCCTCACAACACCGGCCTTGTCTCCCGGTACCACTTTGATGGGGCTGAAAGTTGTAACGTTCATCAATAGTATAACCATTGCCATCATCACGATTATTATCATGACCTTCACCGTCATTGGTCTGATGGAGCCGTAGCATTGACAAACCCACTCTCTCACGCACGCACGCACGCACGCACACACACGATATACATATGGCTTAATCGGGTGTTGTTGAGCATTTCACCTGGAAATCAGCCACGACAGTGCTTACTGGTAGTATGTTTTAGTTGACGTTTGGCGGGGTTGTTAGCCAAACATATGAAAGCGATTGCTACCTCGTGATGAGATGTTGATCATCAACCAATTTACAATAATCAACCAAATTAAATTAATGAATAATCAACAATTTAACCTCCTTAAAATTACGACGTAAGTATATTTCAAATAGGACAATCTAATGTGTGCCTACTGTATGCCACACGTAATTATCCATGCATACGCGTCTGTAGGTAAGTGAAGGTCATACCTGGAAGACAGAACGGCGCTTTCTTGTCCAGCTCCGTTGAGTGCTTTCACTGTGATGTAGTAAATGGGACTATTCGTCGATACGTCTGTGAGAGCCAAGTTCACGTTGTCGATGTATCCATCCTTTGACAGACCCATGCTTCGGAACTCCAACGTATCTGTCTTTCCTAGAAAATGATTATAACGTTTTCATATTTGTCGTCTTGGTTTCTGTTTATAAAATTACGAGACGTTTATAAGAAATGTTGATGTTTATTGTTATTGTTTATTGTCAATATTATGTAAGAATTGGTGGGATTAACAACAGTAAGATCTAAATGTACTGATTGAAATTTTCTGATGCAAATGCAACAAGTATTATATAACAGAGTACATTGAAACGGGAAAATAAAATGCAAAATGTACAATAAATACAAATAATCACGTAATAACAAACATTAAATAAATCGCCCTCTATATAGACGGCATTTTAGCGTCTTCTTAGTAAAAATAATCTTTCGTCACCGCATCTACATGAAAACACTACGTATTATGCAAACCTTCATTGCAACAGGTACTCTACCTTGCGCTGTTCCGATGCCAACGTAATACTCCTTGACGCCGCTTTCAACATCCCTTCCTGCCCACGACGCCTGGATACCGTTCTCGTCGTTGTGAATGACGTAACCCTCAACGAGTTCCTCCGACTCTCCCAAGAGGACGCCAGCATGCACAAATATCATCTAAACAGGCGAGCATCAAAATATAATTACTTAAAATATTATTATGTTGGCGGTTTGTCACAGAATGCAAAACTGGGTTCGGGTTAAATTGGAAGAATTAGTGTCGATGTGCCATCGATATAGATGTGCACTATACAGTTTCAATAAACGTTATAATATAATAATATAAGAGGGTGAGTGGGAGAAAGAGAGAGAGTGATAGAGAGAGATAGAGAGAGAGAGTGTGTGTGTGTGTGCGTGCGTGCGTGCGTGTGTGCGTGCGTGCGTGTGTGTGTGTGGAAATGAGAGAGAGAGTGAGATGGAAAGTGGCAGAGAGAGAATGTGTGGGAGAGAGAAAAAGAGTGGGTTAGAGAGAGAGAGTTGGATAGAGAGAGAAAGAGAGAGAGAGAGAGAGTGGGAGAGAGAGTGTGTGGGAGAGAGAGAAAGAGTGGGAGAGAGAAAGTCGGGTAGAGAGTGAGAGGGAGAGAGTGGGATATAGAGAGTGAGAGAGAATGGGAGAGAGTGTATGAGAGAGAGAGAATGAGAGAGAGAGTGGAAGAGAGAGTGAGTGGGAGAGAGTGTGCGAGAGTGAGAGATAGAGAGTGGGATAATGACAGGGAAAGTGTGGGAGAGAGAGCGAAAGAGGGAGATAGAAAGAGAGTGGGAGAGAGAGTGCCAGAGACAGAGGGAGAGAGTGAGAGAGAGAGAGATGGAGAGAGCGAGGGAGGGAGATAGTGAGAGAGAGAAAGATAGAGAGTCAGAGAGAGAGAGAGAGAGTGGGAGAGGGAGAGAGTGGGAGAGGGAGAGAGAGAGAGAGAGAGAGAGGGTGAGAGAGAGAGATAGTGAGAGAGAGATAGTGAGAGAGAGAAAAAGATACAGAGTCAGAGAGAGAGAGAGAGAGAGAGAGAGAGAGAGAGAGAGAGAGAGTGGGAGAGGGAGAGAGTGGGAGAGGGAGAGAGAGAGAGAGAGAGAGGGTGAGAGAGAGAGATAGTGAGAGAGAGAAAGAGTCAGAGAGATAGAGAGAGAGAGAGAGTGGGAGAGAGAGATAGTGAGAGAGAGAAAGAGTCAGAGAGAGAGAGAGAGAGTGCGAGAGAGAGTGGGAGAGAGAGAATGGGAGAGAGAGAGAGAGGGTGAGAGAGAGAGAGGGGAGAGAGAGAATGAGAGAGAGAGAGAGAGAGAGAGAGAGGGAGAGAAAGAGAGAGAGAGGGAGAGAGATGATGATAAAAGTTGGATATTTCATAAAGTATAAATAGTATCATAATTAACCATTACGTCAACGCATATATTAAGCAAGGGCAACATATGAACACACCTTCGGCGGCGTAGGGTCAACCAGCACCCCGTCAGTGTAATGGACGGCGGTCAACCCTGCACCATTCACCGCGGACACACGCATCTTGTAACGGGCGCCGATCTTCAGAGTCAGAATTTCGTCTGTTGTCCAAGTGGTGGCGCTGCCGGGTACTGTCTTCCAATGTGCCCTGCGGAATTACGAATTAATTTAATGAGTTGTTTATGTAACTATGATGATACTACCTTTGCAATAAATTCGCATTATTCTGTCTGAAAACTTGCCACTATCTGTACAACAATAATACTACTGTCGGGAAATTTGCCACTATCGAAACAGTAACATGTAAAATAATAATACTACCGTGAAATGCTTGCACATATATTTCAGGTTGCACTTTTAACGATTAATAATGTTGTGTTAATATTTAAGTGTGGCTCACACGTGTGCATATGTCCTATGCCCTGTATATCAACAAGTTGAAGTTGTCAGAAATGTTATCTTTCTCTGGTCAAAAGCAGCTGATCAGTCGCAATTGGTACGCTAGGGTTATACGGATGATAAGCAAGTTGACACAGGTGGGTTTTTAGCTTCGGCGGAATGTTTTTATAATTAGTTCTTAACACTAACCAAGATTGAGTATTGCAGAGTCTGTGCAGCAACTGAAAAATCTCTTGTTCCTACATTTTGCTTAACAGTTGGGAACAAATAGTAGATTAGAATTAGATGGTCGAAGTTGTCTAGGCTGTCGTGAACCTAACTGCCGTGAAAACGAGGCTTCTGAGGCAAAACACAAGTCATACTTCAATCACATTATGCGAGCGTAAGAAAGAATTGAAAAAGCCATCCCAGCACTAAGGTGGGTGGACCAATTTAAGGATTCAAAGGGTTGTCGCTGGTTGAACTGAGAGGCGACGTAGGGTGGAGATGGACGGAGGAAGCTGAGTCACCAGAAGTTTGCTACTTGACGGAACACGAGAAATAATGCATCAACTATTGGATTCAACGTAAACGCTTGATGCACCTATACTAAATATTAATTACAGTAAAACACAATTACCAAAACATAGTTAACCTGAAAATTCAATACATACGACGTTGGGTAAATGAGTGTCCACTTTCCTCCGTGTAGTTCGTAGGCTGTTATCTTGAAATGGTCAATCCCAGACTCGGGGTCAACGAATGACCAGGACGCAGTCAATGTTGTAGTGGAATCCTTTGGGGGGAAACCACAGGTCAGTCAATCAAAAATGTATTACACTACAACCACCACTTCACACTAGTAACCGTTTCTAATGTCTGTCGCCTTGGCAGGGTTTATTCTTTTTGATTTTTCAAAGAATGAATTAATGTAGAATGAATGTAATAGTATACGTGTCGGGACCTCACTGATTACGAACACTGATTACGAACACTCGAGTATGTGTATTACAATTATAATCACCGTATACTGCATGTCGTGGGCCACGTCTCCTCCATCGACAAGCTGCGACATTTTGGCTTCTGTCAGGTCGATCTTGAGTCCGTCAGATGTCGCAGAGGTGGTAGAGTGAGCTTTGTTGGTCGATGTCACATCGACACGTACAAAGTCGCCGTGGTGCAGGTGGAAGTGATGGCGAACCATTGAACTGACGGATGGTTGGAGATTCTCCTTCGTATAGATGATGAATTCTTCACTGTTAGTACCTGAAGAATATGTTAGTGTTACCCAAATATGCATTATTTCTGCTATTGTCTTTCTTATTCTTCCAACATTTACCGATATCGCAAGATTGTAGTTGGCGTGACTTATATATATATATATATATATATATATATATGTCTATTGATCAATGTGTATGTATGAGCAATTCAGCCCCACCTGCCGGTTTTCTGTATACGTCAACATGATAGCCTTTGATGCCAGATTCAGGATCGGAAAACTGCTGCCACGTGCTAGCAACTGTTGAAGTTTCCGAAGAGTACTTTTCATCAATGTTCGGGTCCTTGCCATCTTTCACAGCGCCTTTCAGTGGCGGTGTCACGTCAACGTACACTGCAATAACAACGTATCAGTAGGACTCATGAAAGAGCAATAAACCTATGCTAAGACATCACTGCTGCAACATCCTCTCCTTCTCTTTGACACTCTCACACCACACACTTACGCACGCACGCTGCATGCACACACGCGCACGCGCACGCGCGCGCACCCACTCACACACACACACACACACACACCGAGCGGTGTTTTGTGTGCGCGTGCGTGCATGCGTGCGTGCGCGTGTGTGTGTGTGTGCAAGCGCATGTGCATTTGTATATATTCATAATAAATAACAATTGTTTTCGCATTTTCATGTGAATAAGACAGACGCACATTAATTATACTAATGTATGTCCACATACCTGTGTATACAAGTATGTGAACAAGCATCATCATAGACAGCAACATGACTAACATCGAAGTAACATTTACTAATTTATAAATGTCTACATAAATACGTATTGTAATTATCCATACCTCCATCCGAATGAACAGTAACGTTTTTCTGGACGAGTCCACCGTTGAAAGCAGTTATGCTGCTGTAATAGACACGCTTGTGTTGAAGCTGTAGACCGTCTACACAGTGACTCGTGACGTTGTAGGACAGTCTGGTATTCGCAACGACGTCGTCAGAGCCAGGACCCGTTCCCAACTCGAACACGTATTTGGCTGAAAATAAATACATACTTGTTGATCTTATTTTTATTTATGTATCATCAAATGCGTAGAAAAGAGGAGAGCTAACCCAGAAAATGTTGAATAGTGAACAATTCTTATCTGAGTTTGTGTGAGTGCGTGCGTGTGTGCGTGCGTGCGTGCGTGAACGCACTTTTGCGTTTTTGTCTCTCTACAAGTAGTGGGTACATATGCACATGTTCCACTTTCAGTATGTTCCTTCTAAGGCTGTGTATGTAAGGATTGCAGAATACTAACACGCATTATCATTGTATTCTTAGTAAAACATAGTATTATAATAATTATTATTATATTTTCCTTGCAAAGAATACATTTGGGAAAATTGCACATCTTCAACATATTAGTCAATAAAGGTGGACGCTAAATTACTTACAAATTCCACTGTCTGGGTCTCGAAAGCCATGCCAATAGGCACAGTATCTGGTGGAAGAAGACTGGAAGGTAATATTCCTGTGTCGTTTGTTACCATCGTAGACAAAACCAGGAAGAGGTGGCGACATGTCCACTATAATGGCTCTGTCAGAGTGGCCAACAGTGCTCAAACCAACTGAAACGGAAGTATACTCGGCTTCACACACATTATTTGACATTAATTAGCTACTTGGACTGGCAAAGTGCTCACATACACAATATGTTTTAAAGAATATATGTATATATTTTTACGTGGAATTATGTGAAATAGTTGAATTAATGTAATAATAATAACAATACTTGGCATAAACAAATGAGGTAAGAATATATTTTAGCGACGTAAACAATTAACGCCAATTTATTTTATGATTACCAATTTACCTACATATTGGTATCATATATGTTGATGTATGTATTGGTACCATATATGTTGCTGTATGTATTGGTACCATATATGTTGCTGTATGTATTGTTTTTGTTTCGCTTACCGCCATTTCGCTTCAAATATCATAAAAAGTGCAAAACATTGACCCTAAAAGGAAGTATTGGAAATACCTTTTATTACCCCTTATGTCTGGGGTTAAATTAATTTAGTATTTGATCGCCAGAGGGACCTATGGTGTATCTCAATTTACTTTGATGACCGACTACGTCCGACTTTAGTACAGACCGGTGGTGCAATATCAAAAGCAAATTCAATAATAAATCAAATTGTATATGACTGGTACAAGTATATATTATAAATGAAACATTAGCAAAGATCCCGGTGAAAACGAGTGGCTGGGTTTACACGCGGCAATATCGTCTCCGTGACGAGGCGATGTTTACGTCTTTAGGAAAGGTCAATGTCGCTTCGTTTCCTAGAAGCAACGCACATTTTACATGGGCTGATCAAACTGTAATCTGGTCTCATGCAATTGCATCGGCTGTTCGCGGCGACGACGTCGCCTCGTGTAAGCCCAGCTATAGGCGATGAACAGATTCAGGGTAAATCAGGGCGTTTTTTAACATACAAAGTGGGGGGCAATGCCCCCCAGCCCTTTCAATTCCCCCCAGTCAAACCAACTTGCCCCCCCCAATGCGTGCTCCCATTCTCCTTAACCAGCCCCTTGTAATAATGTAGGTCTTAATTTGTATTATTTTTGCTAGTGAGTTTTAGTTAATTTTCATTGGTGGCAAAATCAAAAAAGTTCCAAAGTTAAAGAAGGGCAATATGTCTACAAAAGATCAATTTATTGATATGGGAATGTAATAGCATCATAGCAATAACAGTGACGTATTGCCGAATGGCTTCTTCATACAGTTCATGCGAAGAACTGAAAACGTGCTTTGGCATAGCCATACCATAGCCATAGAAGTGTTTACTTATGACGTCAGTGTTCCTGTTCTAGAATAGCTAATGATTATGTATATGTAAATATGTGTACCTGCATGTTACTGTTTGTTTCAATTGTATATAATTCAACAAGACGTGCCATCACATTTTACACGATTGAGCCGCGTGCAATCCAGTTCTTTACAGTGATGTTGAAATAGCTGTTAACATAAACCGGTGTCCTGGCCGCGAAATTGCGACACGTACCCGGTATAGCACAGGCGAGACTAAACCTCGCCCATTCGCTATTACCACTGGTCGAGAGCAAGCGGGCGGGGATTAACGATGTATCAACAACCTGTCAGTCGGCTGTTTTTTTTTCAAATAATAAATAAACCTGGCAAAGTGTGTGTAGTGTCCAACGAAAGCAATTGGAAACGTTTAACAAATATCACAAAATAATCGCATTTTAATAATGATCCCTCTTGTGGTAAGATGATACAAACACCATAACAGCCATAAACCTGTCAGGGTAGAATTTGATTAAGGCAGTAACCTAGCCAATTCATTCACCGCATCTTTGAGAAATCGAAATTTTAAGCATGGTAACTCAAATAAGCATATTGTATACATACTAAACAAATACACTTTAAAATGTACGAGCAATTGATAGTGGTCTACATGTGAGATGGAAAGTTGGCGGTCAGCAGGGATATCAACTTTGGAAAATTGTTACTCAAAAGTTGGTGGTGCACATATTAACATAAAATGTAATCAACATTTGCACATGTCAGTTTTGGAAGTACGTATTTTCTATATTTTGATTTGTTATGTACTTAGCCAACCATTTGATTGATAGACGTGGTATACATGTTTTGTATTACTCTCTTTTCTGCCTTAAGCCTATATCTTCAGTATATTTATGTCTAGAGTCTAGAGCATGTCGCCGCTCGGATTGTAATTCCACTATACAAGTGTTTTAAATAGACATGCTTTTCCTGAGTTAGTTATTACATTTAACCATTTAATTTGTCCAGGTCGATATCCTGCCAGTCATGCCTAAGAGAGACAGAAATGCAAAACGAAGACAAGAAGAGCTACAGAAATCTGCCGCATAATGTCAACTCGTAGACACAATTTTTCGACGCAGCCTCAATGACTCATTGCCAGAAATACCCACAATGCCGCCAGGGAACTATGATCCGTCCGCTGCCATCACATCTGATGGCACTCCCAAAGATAAAGTGTACCACCAGTCATAGAGGTACTGCCTTCGTCGTGTTCTCGCCCGATAACCAGTTCATCAAGCATCAATGATCCGTGCACTGCCATCACACATGACCACACTCCTGGCGACAAAGATCACCACCTTACCCAGACACTTGGAAACCGACAACGGAACTTCACACCAGAGACCGTGAAGTTCCCGCACACCGACGTACACAACTACACAGGAATTCCTTTAACTATTGCAGATGTTGTCAACAAATTCCCCGAGCTTCGCTCATATTCGGCAAAGAAATGTGGCCGAACAAGGGCTCACCTTCTATGCACAACATGTCAGCAGTATGAAGAGATGGCAAAGAAAAGTTCTAAAAATGGCACTATGCCAATCGCAAGAGGCGTCAGGACGGACTGTAGTGATAAGCTGGAAAGGGTCATTGACCATATGACCTCTGAACCGCACATGGCAGCTACAAGCAAGAAGAAGATGGACGAAGCCTGGGAAGAGTGCACAACGTCGCATCCATGGCTACGCGCACTCACTGCTTACAATAAGACGGCGATTGGGCGTCGACGTATACAACGACTGTCTAATCGAAACGGTCTCCGCCCGATCGTGGCCGATGCGATCTCTGGCTTGTTTGGCGTCGGACCATCTGTTGGCCACTATGCGACAAAATGGCGCAGATGTTGAATTTGTTCCATTCACCCCCGCGTCTAGCGATCTACACTACAGGGATCCGAACTACTACAAGCAGATGCTGGATGTCATATGCGAACTAGAGAAAGTGCGTCTTTCTCAAATGTTCAACCGATTCACGTGTGCAGATTGATGGCAGCTGTGACAGGCAAATGTTGGACCACAAGTTTGTAAGTGGACGTATGGCTAACAGTGATGATAGCGTAACGAGCGTGTTCGTCGTCATGCATTCCCCAGAGAAGAACGGCGCCCATGGACTACTGGAAGCAGTGAACAAAGATTTGGATTTGACCGGAGGTAAAGACACGAAGCTCGTCGGTGTCACCACTGACGGCGAATCAGCAAACACTGGCAGACATGATGGGTTATGGCGTTTGCTTGCTGACCAAGTGCAGAGAGGTCTGGCAATTTTCTGGTGTGCTGCTCACCGGTCGGACTTAGCCATTAAGTCGGTCGTCAGCACCGTACCGGAGCTGAGCATCTGGAAGTCTAATCTACTGAGGCTCGTACGATTCTTCCGGACGCCGAGAAGGATGAAGATGTTGTCAGCGCAAGCCGGGAATGTCAGACAGTTCCCCTGGCACCACGATGTCAGGTTTGCCCAGCACGAGCTGCAGCTGGTGGATGCTGTGCTGAATAGCCTACCAGCCTGCATTAATGTGTATGAACAGATGCAGGCACCATAAAGTACCAGCGATAGAAAGGAGAAGGCTGAAGCCAAAGGGTTTCTGAGAATCTGGAACCACCAACAGAAGTGGATCACCTCACTGATGGGCGATATCCTGGAGATATTTGAAACACTCCAGAAGAAGTTGCAAATGAGTGATTTGTTCATCAGCGATCTTCTCACTGTGACTGGCGCTGCTGTCAAGAAGTTGAGATTGATGAGGGATGGACTATTCCCGGGAAGAAGAGAGGAGAAAGAGAGTTGCCCAACCGATAGCACCAGTGAGGACCTAACACAGCGAAAGTCCAACCACCAGTTGGTTTGTACGAACCGCCGTAATGCACGAGCAATCAGGCTGGAGGTCGTGCAAGCATCAAACGAATACTTGTCTGAACGCATCCACCCGGAGCAGGAGGACGCCATCAAAGACATGAAGGGGTTGGTGATATCACGCAACCTGGGATCATTCGTTGCACATGGCGTGCGTGTCGTCACGGGGTTTTTTTCCAAACGAAGCTTCTGACTTTGCGGACGGGGCAGCCGAGCAATGTGAGAACATAATGAATGTGCCGTTCCTGCCTGATGGCTGTGATCTCGGTTGTAAGATGACTGTCAGATTGCGGCAACTTCTGCCAGTCACCACAGGTTCAGTTCAGAAGGTGTTGGCATCTCTGGCTTGCATGAGTCCACACTCTATGCAGACCGAAAGGATCGTGAGCCACCACAACCTCGTGGTCGACAATAACCGCACAAGCATGGGTGAGGACACGAGAAACGCCCGCCTCATTGTGGCACTGAATGTTGTGGGCACCGCCTACTTTGACCCTCGACCCGCTCTCGTCAAATTCATGGAGAAGACCAGAAGATGGGGGCTTCAGATTTGGACATCTACGGGCAGCGTGAATTCGTTAGGAAATTCACCCGCGAAACGGGGCTCGTCTAGTAAAATTGAGACGACTGTCAAACGTACTGACTTGCAAGTTGCTAGAGACGTGTTATCTAACTACTGCATGAGTTTGTAATAAAAAATGTTTCTGGGATATATGTGTAACATTAATTTTCTACCGAGATGCAATTGTCAGTGTGCAACCATATGGATAAAAAGATACATATATATATATACATATATATATACATATATATATACATATATATATATATATATATATATATATATATATATATATATATATATATAAAGCTTTCATAAATTCCTAAGGGTTATGTAAATAATCATTAATAATGCGTAAGGTGCCCTTTTTAACCATTTGGAGTGCCCTTTTAGGACATTGCCCCCCAGTGAAAATTCAATAAAAAACACCTAAATCATGTTTCATGTTGTATGTTTAATATATCAATAATATGAGAATAGAAACTCACCGCCGTTTGTAACCCGCATCTTCACCCAAGCAGGCTTGCCGTCAGGGATACGGAAGTTGTACTCGACGTGGGAATAGTTTTGTACTGTCCTCCATGGCAATATATACGTGTCCCTTCTACTTCGACCGAAACCCACTTCCCCGCCACTGATGCCTGACACTGGGTCCCTGGGGAAAGTCGTGGAAACATTACAACATGCAGTAAATACGAGTCCCTTCTACGTCGACCGAGACCCACTTCCCCTCCTCTGATGCCTGACACATGGTCCCTGTGGAAAGTCGTGGAAACATTACAACATGCAGTAGATACGTGCCCCTTCTACTTCGACCGAGACCCACTTCCCCGCAACTGATGCCTGGCACATGGTTCATGTGGAAAGTCGTGGAAACATTACAACATGCAGTAGATACGAGTCACTTCCCCGCCACTGGTCCAATACACCGGGTCCATGTGGATACACAATAAACAATCGCAGTATCTTATTGCTACGTGTGGAATGTGAACAAATTTCCCCAATCGTATTTTACCAGGTGATCTCGTTGTAGTATATGTGACCACGTAATGTGAAATACAGCACGTAATCGAATGTCCAACAGCAACGTTGTGTTACAGTTAATTATTACGTAGACCATATAATTCCACATATTCATTTGGGAAAGTCAGCGTGATAACAAACTGTAGATGTGTGTATACAATCAGGGCTTGATTGTGGTTGTGTGTGTATGCGTGCGTGCGTGCGTGCGTGCGTGCGTGTCCGTGCGAGTGTGTGTGTAATCCGTAAATAAAACAGCACCGACGTATATGTGTGTTTTATTTTAGGTTAATGTTTGCAATGACCTGATGGATATGATTTTAGTCATTGTCAACGTACTGTCATCGTCCGTCCGAAGTCAACAAATATTAACCACACTAAACAACAATGAAAACATAATTTCAGATGGGTTCCAAATGGCAGAGATGCTGAATGAGTATTTCAGCTCAGTTTTTACCACAGAAGATATCAGCTCACTTCCAGTTCCATTGACTAAATTTGAGGGCAATAAATCAGAACATTTAGGGCAGTTATTTGTAACTTCTGAAATGATAGCAAAGAAAATTAAGAAGATGAAAGATAATAAATCACCTGGAGTTGATGGGATACCACCAAAACTGCTAAAGGAAATTGTTGGTCAAATTAGTACACCACTTGCAAACTTATTTAACTTGTCACTAGAAGAAGGAATAGTTCCTTCAGAATGGAAAGAAGCAAACATTACGCCGCTATTTTAGAAGGGATCGAGGAAGAAGCCAGAAAATTACAGACCAGTGAGTTTAACATCAGTTGTATGTAAATTACTCGAAACATTAATCAGAGAACACATGGTGGAATTCCTTGTAAAACATAAATTAATAAATACATCTCAACATGGATTCCTAAAAGAAAGGTCATGTCTAACCAATCTCTTATGTTTTTTAGAAGAAATTACAAAGTGGGTAGATGACGGGTCACCAGTGGATGTTGTCTACTTAGATTTTCAGAAAGCTTTCGATAAAGTGCCACATCAAAGATTGTTACTTAAACTAAAAGCCCATGGTATAGGCAATGATGTAATCAACTGGATAGAAAAGTGGCTTACACACAGAACACAGAGAGTAATAGTACATGGTGAGATTTCAAACTGGAAACCTGTTTTGAGTGGGGTACCACAGGGATCAGTATTAGGCCCTATACTGTTTTTAATATATATATAAATGATTTGGAGGATGACATATCTAGCAAAGTACTCAAATTTGCAGATGACACAAAAGTATTCAGAAAGGTTACTAATGATACAGATAACCAAAGTTTACAGGATGATCTGGAAAAATTAGTTAAATGGTCAGAAAAATGGCAAATGTTATTCAATTTTGGGAAGTGTAAATGTATACACATAGGACATGGAAATATGGACGAGGAATATAAAATGGGGGATGCTGTACTAGGTAGAACCACACAAGAAAAGGATTTAGGAGTAACATTTAATGCTGACATGAAAGTTTCAGAGCAATGTGGGATTGCTGCTTCGAAAGGAAATCAAATTCTAGGGCTAATTAGGAGAACTATCACGTATAAGGAGAAACATCTAATTGTACCCCTGTACAAAGCAATAGCAATACAACGAAGAGCAACTAAGATGATTCCAGAATTAAGAGACCTTAGTTACGAAAGTCGCTTATTACAATGTGATTTGACAACACTAGAGACCAGGAGACTAAGAGGAGACCAAATAGAAGTGTTTAAAATAGTGAACGGTTATGAGGATGTTGATAGTAATATGTTCTTCAAACTTAAAGAAGGCAGTAGAACCAGAGGACACAAAGCAGCATTAGTTAAGGAGCAGTGTAGGTTGGACATGAGAAAGTACTCTTTCTCACAGAGGGTGATAAATGAATGGAACAAACTGCCAAATGATTGTGTTAATGCTAGTAGTGTGAATATGTTTAAAAATAGAATTGACAGATATCTGATAAGGGCGGGCTACACATAGATGAGAAAATTGTTGGACTCTCGATGAGCCAATGGCTTCCTTGTCCACTTGCCATCTGGAACTTGTTGTTCGAGATGGCAATCTTGTTAAATCTTGTTAAATCAAATATCGGAAATTAGAAACGTACGTGGCATTCACGAGGAAGGAGATAAGGAGCTTGTCTTCGTCATATTTGACGTCATAGATGGCATAGATGATCGGTGGTGTGGTGTCAATGGCGAACGGTTGGGCGTGGCACACGGTGAGGGCAAGAGGACCAAACTCAATGTTGCTGATGGCTCGCACCGTCACGTAATACTTATTATCTGAAATGCAAAACAAATACATATATGTACACCCACGAATGCATTCGCATGCACATGCACCCACTCACATACAAATGTATGAAGAGACGTGTTGATTGAGAGAGAAAGCATGACATATAGAGGAGAGGAGAGAGAGTGGGGAGGGAAGGAGGGAGAGAGTGTGAATGTGTGTGTGAGGGTGTGTGTTTGTGTGTGAGTGTGCGTGCGTGCGTTCGTGTGTGTGTGTGTGTGTGTGTGTGTGTGTGTGTGTGTGTGTGTGTGTGTGTGTGTGTGTGTGTGTGTGTGTGTGTGTGTGTGTGTGTGTGTGTGTGTGTGTGTGTGTGTGGGAGAGAGAGAGGGGGCACGGATATTACCGGATACTAATTATATGAAATGCAAAACAAATACAGTTATGTATATCAACGAAAAGAGACATACATAGAGAGATAATTGAGAAACAAGTATGAGACATGGAGGATAGGAGAAGTGAGGAGAGAGATACATAGAGAGAAACAGATAGATGGGGAGGGATGGAAGGAGGGAGAGTGGATGGGGAAGGGAGGGAGAGAGATATAGAGAAAGAGAGGCAGAGATATTACCGGACAATTGAAGTGGGAATGCGAGGCCGACATTCGTCCACTCTGAGGCGGATGCAATGTGTTCGTGCGGGTCGTTGTGTGTCACGATGTCGTCTCCGCACGGCGAGGTTCCCACGGCCCACGTGTACGTCAGGATCCCCGTCTCGTTGTCGTAGATGCCGTCCCAGTTGGCTGCACGGAATCACGATATTATGGAAACAGTTTACCTGTATACGAATGTTGTAACGCTCTTTGCATTTATATTATTCAGTTATTTGCTAAACTAGTTTGCCTGCCTTTCTGAATGGATTGTTTCATTACTTAATATCAATATATAATTAATAATTAAAGTTAGACTTTCTGTGCGTTTATTAAACTGATCTTGCACGCAGGAGCAACGAGTAACCTCACGGGTCATTAAGGGGCCATTCATAATAACCTCACGAGTCATTAAGAGGCCATTCGCAATAACCTCACGGGTCATTAATAATAAACTTTATTATTAGTTTTATGTCACACCCAAGTCTAAATACTTCAATAAAGACAATGATTTAATAGCACACCGCCTATATCGGCAGAACTGATTAATGTAATGTGTAATTTGCTCTTGAATCAGAAAGAGGTCATCGTGTCGGGAAGAACGTGGCTCGAATGTACATTGCATATGTGTACAATAATGTATTTGTATTATGAATGCCAACTAATATTCTTTGGGCACGTCACGTCACAGCATGTGGCGGCATAATAATGTATTTAAATATATCATTGCATTGCACTGTGTGTATTTAAATGTATAATTGCATTGCATTGTGTGTATTTAAATGCATCATTGCAGTGCACTACATGGCATTCGCCGTGTCGACAGCTGAGTGCGGTATGTTATTCACCATACAGTCTTGTTACCTGCGATCATGCGATTCGCGCGAGTGAACTGTTGATCCACAGCCGGCTCGTGTCCGTTGAAGACGGTGAGAGATCCTTCGCCATCAACAATGGTTCTGTATAAATGACAGCACTTAGGCTAGCATCAATCATTTCTACAGCTGTCAGTAGCAACACATTTCATTCATGCTACAATGTAACTGGAAGGTCAAATAAACTGAAGGGTCATGTTGCAGTACAACCGGAAGGTCGGTTTACACTGAAATGGAATAGTACGGAGTACGGATAATGAGAAAATGGAAACAGGATTACAATGCAACAGGAAGATCGGGTTAGACTGAAAAAGAAGGTGTGGTTACATTGAAACTGGAATGTACCATTACAGTGAAACTTAAAGATCACTTTACACTGGAATTAGAAGGTCAGGATATAATAAAGCTGAAATATCAGAATGGGTACATTGATATTGGAAGTCTACTGATAACGGTATTCGTGCATAATAATATTTTTTTTTAATGATATATTATCAAAACTCGCTATTTGTTGCAGTGAGACAAAAATACATATGGATTGTGCAATAACAAATGTAAGTATGTTACATTCTACATTTTATGTCTACATATGAAATGTTCGGCATGTCTTCACCTGTGGGTAGGATGTGTCGTCTCGGGAGCACATCTCTGTTGCCATAGTTTAGGAACATAGTTCTTGCATGCGTCATGTGTGAAGTTGTCTGCAGCTTCATTCTTGATAACTCCCGGAGACGGTGGAGTGAGGTCAACCAGCACGCCGCTCGACGATATGATGTTCTTGTATCCTAGGAGACCAAATGTTGTTATGAATTTATGATGACGATGGTTGGTACATACACATAAACACACACAGTGAACGCACGCATGCACGCACGCACACACAATCACACAAACACACACACACACACACCCATACACACACAAAGATATACACATCTACGCACGAACACACCCATACAAACACACACAGATACACACATTCACGCACGCACGAGCGCGGAGCGTATTTATATAATGCAACCTAAGTATGTAAAAAATTGTTTTGGGTATACATTTTTATTTACAAATTAAACCAAATAAGATATATCGAAACATAAATACATTTATATATAATGCAACACTTTTACATACAATGCAATGGTGTACAGTGGTTTGTTTCTAATTCAAATACATGGAAAAGGTAATGGCAACAGCTGCCAATGTTCTGTCGTAATAACTATGTATAGAGAGCAAACCACGACATGAAATGTATACAAATAACTAGCGTGATTGCTTTTTTGATATCCAATGGGTTTTTTATTATGACACTTTCTTTATATCCTTAAGGATTGATGTCTACTTGTATTGTTGATATTGTTATAATATGTTGAAATGTAAAATATCATCGTTACCTACCAAGCAAGTTGTGTAGATAGTAATTTAGGTACGCCGTTGTGTTGTGGGCAAGTTTCAACTGTGTAAATTTCGCTGAGGTAACGTGGCCGATGCCACGTCTTTCAAAATGGTGAAACCGGCCACTCTGAAAATACATAAAAAATATACAAGTGTGAGAGTGTGCGTGAATGCTTGCGTGCGTGCGTGCGTGCGTGCGTGTGTGTGTGCATGCGTTCGTGTGTGTGTTGCATATAACTTTATTTTACAATTAGGCCTACATTTTATTGACTCAATACTCAGTAATACACGTACCTAACATATGCCACCATGACATCGCTGACTCACCAATCTCACGTAGATGTTGTGTCCCTCGACATGATTCAACAATTGACAGACTCCGTCGTGGTCGTAGTCGTAGTTGAAGCTGAGACACACAGTGGGCGGGTGACTGAGACAGTCCCGGGCACACGCCTCAGCATATTGGTAGTGCGTCGTCTTGAGTGGCGTCGCCACCAGACGACCTTCTCTAGGAGCTGCACAAAGGAATGTTCACATTAGGCATATGTGACCTTCTCTAGGGTTTGCACAAAGGAACGTTGACATTATGCACATACGATTTTCACTCCGGGCTACACAACGGAACGCTTACGTTAGGCATATGCTACATTATCTAAGGAAATCTACAGTAAGGAACTTACGCATCAGACGTAGACGACCTTCAACGAATGTTCACATTTGTCATAGGCGTTCGATGAATACACTCATTCAACTTTGTATAACTAATGACACTGTCACATTCTGTTTAATTGCTCGATGAGAAATTGTCATACCGAACTTGTTGCTTCACGATCATCACTGACATTATATATTACAAATAAACAACACTGGCGTTACCTGTATGGTGGTTTACTTCCACAGCACAGCGAATCGTGCAATCATTACAACATGTATAATTTAACGTAACTAGCTACACTCTATGGCCACTTATAAATCGCATGTAGCTAAATAGCAATTACCTGTGAAATGTTCGAGCAGTCGCAGTCCCAGAGGGTCATCGCCCGTGTCCACGCTACTGGCTGCCTTGACACTGGCCACACTCTGCCAGTTGACTAGTTGCGAGCCGTGAGACCCCTTGCCGTAGCCAGCGCTTATCTGGGAAACAGAGTCACAAGAATAACTTAATAAAGCACACAAACCTCCTTTGTGCATTAATAGAAATGGAAACCCATTGCATACGTTAGGAGCATTCATATTATATACAACTTAAAATAGCTAGACAACGGCGCTACAACACATATTCGAAGAATACACTGTCTCCCAAGACAGAAATCAACCACATGGATATTACAACAACTATTTGCTATCCTGAATGTGACATAACGTTCGCTTCAGGACTGATTTCATGAAATGCAATTTATGAATATGTATTGTTATAATCATGTGACATGTGAAGTAATTATAATTAACATCATTTAAACCACAATGTCAGAAATGAAACCAGGATAATACGATTTACGTTTTAAAATCATTTCATATAAAATTAATCGTCATTTCAGTGGCCTAGAGGATATCTTCGATGACATTTCATTATAACTGAATTACACGCATACACATTTTTGTTGACAACGCAATGTTGCTATATTGGTTATCATACTTTCTGCGTCACTATGACGGAGTCGTCAAGAGCTAGAGCTGATCCTTGTAACAGCTCGGGGTGGCTGGTGCTTCTGAAGTCCGCGGTGATGCGTCCCTCGGGCAGGGTCATGTCGTAAGTCGGTAGTTCACAAGACGTCATTGCAGACAATCCCATCGAGTTTTTCGCCTTCACCCGGAAGTACAGACGTATACTGTGGACCATTCTCTGAAAGACCACAACTCAAAAGATGTAGTTAATTTTAGTGGCGATCGTTTCCCATATATAGCTAACGCTGTTGCAAAAAAATGCAGACTGGCTGATCTCAATGTGCTCATATGCATATCTTGATTGGGCGACTGGCCGACTTGTTGACTTAGTAGCCGACTGTTGAAAATCCAAGAAACCGACTGAATTAATGATTGAATGGCTGATTTATTTACTGAATGTGCTAACTTAATGGCGGACAATGATAGACCGGGTGAAATATAAACGATCAAAATGAACGGTGGGTGAACAGACAGCAAACTTACTGACTCAGTAACTTACTTATAAACTCTCTGACGCAGTGACTAATTTGCAGATTGACTGTGTCCGACTTGTTGACTGATGGCATACTTAAATGTAATTTCAATGTTAAGAGCATTATCTCATATACATCAGCAATAAGCCGTTGAACTAACAATTAAGCACTAGTGTAAGCTTATGTCCACCCATTCCACATACGCGAGCGAACATCCACTCACCCTCACAACGACAGTCGATCCTGCACCAAGCGGCTCGTTGTTGATTACGTCACACCCCCCGCTGAATGTGCCGACGCAGTAGGAGAGCTCCACCTCACTACGGTCATCGGCCACAGCGAACTCGATGTTAAAGGCGGGCTCCGTGTAGTCCCGCCCCTCAATTTGGACCACGTGACAACCGGTACTCGAGGGGCCAATGGAGCGACGTCTGCGTCGTGCCCCGGAAGTGTCGTCATCGCCGCCGCTACTGCTATCTTCACAATTGTCACACTTCTAAAATGACAGCATTGCAAAAGTTGGCATACCAATAATGTGTTATTAGTCACAGCTGTTATGTACTGCTCTCGCGCATTAAGCGTTGGTTGATTATGTTTGATAAATGGCGATTGTATGACTGAAATCATAACCGAGAATTGCTGTTTATCAATTTGCGTAACGCACACTCACTTTCAGCTCAAACATGTTTGCTCAAAATATACAAATAGTAATATTATTAAATATAAATGCATTATTGTGTATCAGCATTTAACTAATATTAAAATAATAATACTTCGAAATGCGGAGACAAATCTGCCTTCCGTTAATAGCATCAAGCATATTTACACTTTGTACAAGACAAGTTACAGTTCACGTTTTATCCGTTGTGAACGCTGTTAGGCGATTTTCTGCACAACGATTTGTCATTTACCGCTTGCTTGTACCATCCGAAGTCAGGCGCTGTCAGGTCGGGTTCTGCGTCGTTGTAGTTCAGCAGGTTCTTGTTGATGGCCCTCGTCTGATAGTGCCACAACAATACGTTGATCAGTTTCTTTTCCCAACATTTCTTCCCTTTCCACGGGATGTAGATGCAAAAGCGAAAAATGAGCATAGCTCGGAGTTCGAGGCGCAGCGGAATCAGATTGAGGTCCATGCGAGCCCTAAAACAACGGGTGATTGGCGAATATCACGATATGACGGTGTACATAGTGGCGTGGTCACGCACGCACGCACGCACGCACGCACGCACGCACGCACGCACGCACGCTCGTGGTCAGGCACGCACGCACTAACACAAACACTCTCTCGTGGTTCTGTGTATGCGTGCGTGCGTGCGTGCGTTCGTGCGTGCGTACGTGCATATGTATGCATACATTCATGTACATATACATGAAATATATTATGTGTTTGTCTGTGCTCTCGTGCGTGCCTACCTGCCTGCCTGCATGCGTGCGTTCTTGCCTGTGTGCATAAAAATGGTCGATATCGATAGAATACACCTCATGTAACACGTGTGCGAATGTGTCTACGGAGAGCAAAACAAGAACGAATACATACGTTGCTACTCTACCACAAGTGCATATATTGCTGCCGTTGATGGAAATAAAACTGTCAAGTATGATTATGTACCTGACTTCCAAGGGGAATTTCTTGAATTCTACGGTTACGGTCGTTGGAAAGGATGTGGTGAGGAGGTAACCAGTCAGGCGTAGCTCTGCTCTCAAAACGAACACCGTTACCCCGACGGAACCCCACACGGAACTGCCAAGGCGAGGCACGATTGTCGCCTAAAATAAAAACAAATTGCTACGTTGCTTAATTGTGAAAAATATTTGTATGTCATGTACCTACAGCGATGGCATTGCTACATAAGGCGTTCATATTTTAAATGTGTTTATTATAGAGAACGCCACTTACGTTAACAACTGTGATTTTCAATAACTACGCAAAATTAAATATGCGTTTAGAAATTCTTGTACCGAAGTATTTAATTGAATATGGGAAGAATCATTATGCAGTCATATTGAACACGATCAGTCAACATCTTACCGACGCCTTCATTGTCATGATGCACAGCCTGCAGTAGAACGTTGCCCCGTAATGGCCATCAACGCCGAATACTGTAACAATAAATTCATAGTAATACTATGTGTCACGTGTTCTACGTGCTTCACAGAACACATTAATTTAGCAACGCACGGAGGCCACTATATATGTAGGTGATATAAACCAATATCAATCTACACTAACTGTAATCAGGCGTATCGGTATATAACCACGGCTACTCGTTTCAAGAAATAATGCAAATGCATTGAGGCACCTGAAAAGACAGATGCATACATATCAAACATATGGTAAAAAGCAGATAACCAACTATACTTACCAAACGTCAATATGATTGGCCCGACAGGGATCATAATTGGTGGGTTTAGCCTGTAGATCTCAATGTAATATGGGCCGAAGTTCTTCTGTAGGCCGGTCGTGCAGATATCGAAACGCTCGAATTCGTTGCCAAAGACCTTCACCACAAGATCTTCGATCTGTTTCGTTAGCTACATGCAGAATAACAACGGTTCACATAACATTAATTTAACAGAGCTTTGTTGAGAAACATGCATACATATATACCTAAATACGTATATTTAAATTATGCTTATTTCGAACACACTACCCCGTAGCTAAGACAATTTTAATCATATATGATATACATGTACGCACACATGTAATTCCAACGTTACAAAAATTAAATTTTCGAATATGCTTAAATCAATGTAACATTTACTTAAACACACTTCCGTTGTTCACACTCTGGGGAAATACAGTTGGATATACTGTAGATCGGGAAGATTCTTAAAGATATTTTGCAATAGCAAAGTTGGTACCACTGCCCTGAGATGCTGTGTCATTCATTACACTGGTGCATATTGACTAATAGAGGTTTAATTCTGCACATTGAAGAACACTACGAAATATCGATATAAATATAAATATGTGTTACCCATTGCTGGAATGCCTCCCGGAGATCTTCGACCAATTCGACCATTTGCTTTTCATCGACACCACTCACGTCAACCAACTTAATGACATCACCAATTCTCATGGTCAACATCTTGTCTACACCTGAAATTGAGAAAATGTGAATAATAAATACAGTAAAAGGTCAGATTAAATCACAAATCCGCACTCCTTCCTCTAGATGCCTCTCTTTCCATCACATTTACTTAATCACTTTCATCCTGCTTTGTTCACTTTCAAACACTCTCAGAATACCCTGATTCCATGTAATCTGTGCACGGGAATAAATACAGAATACTGTTTTGTCCTTTTTATCTTGACATATGATGCAACCGACATAGCATGCGTATACAATGCGTGATGGAAATAATCTTCACATGACACACGACATTCATGTGGCCTGGTTGAATCATTTGTCGCGCGAACACTTACTCGGTGTGTCGGCCGGACGCGTCAAGACGGGCAATGTCACGTTGGAGACGCACGGTCCGATCTCAATCGTGGCATCCGCCATGATGACCACGTGACTCATACACTCCTCCGATCGCGTCGAACACCATGCCACTCCAAGCGATATCTGTAAATATAACCATTTTTTTCTCACTGGGAAAATATATTAATGAAACACACGATATACTGATTGTGCAAATTGCGTACTTTGACATGTCAGTATCTTGGGTCATATTGTTAAATCTCGGCGAACTGACTCAATATATTAAGCATACCGGAGTCAAACTACGCGTACGAGTTTTTATGTCTAATGAACTCTATAAAATGGCAACTATGTACCATAGCCAATTAGATAACAACGATTTTTTTTCAATATGCTTACTTTGAATAGCCGTATGCATTCAAACAGAACACGTGCCTTTAATCTACTATATTTCTGAATAATTATTGTTTTGAAATTATGTTTGAAGGTTTTGCTGAACAATTATTACTATTTAATGAAAACCTTTTAAAACATGCATTGTATTCAACATGCAGTGCTTTTTAGTTATAAGCAGTGCGTGAGTCAAAGAAACGTCAACGTTGAATGTTTTTATAATTGATTACCTTCAGTTCATTGCCAGTCCTCTGAATCTTGAAGTTCAACATCAGCTGAATCACATTTAGCGCGTTTATGTCGTTAGACAGTTCGACACTGTCTTCCGTTGCTGAAATACAGGTATCGTTTTAATCGATGCGTTCTTCGATACTTAAAGGTGCTTAATCAATCCGATTTTATTTGTTAGTCTCATTTCAAATTAAGTTTGCGAAAACCAAACCTACCTAATGTCCAGTAAAACATGCCAGTTCATTTGTGCAACTTGTGTAGGTAGTTTTTGTGAAATTCTCAGGCAAACTATTAAATTAGTTAATGCTTGTTTAAGCATTTACTGAAGTGAAAATCAAAATGCTAAACAAATCACGATTTGATCCTTGGTGAAATTTCGTAACTCTATCATGTGATTGGTGAGAGGATGGATGTAACGCCCATGATCAGCAATGACCCACACAGTGTTTACCATTTTTGATAAGCATTATTTTGACCCTTACCAGATCTAACGACTAAAGGCAATTCTTTCGATGATTTGAACAAACATTTTCCTTTAGTTTGTTAAATATTCATTTTCAGTATCGATTTACATTTTACAGCATTACTCACTGAAGTCTTCTTCGAGGACCTTGAAGCTGGCTGTCCACTTGTTGAATCCGATGGTCAGTTCCAGATCGCACGGGTCGTAGCGGACGAAGGCAGTGAGCGTGTGTCGGTAGATGAACAGTTTCAAGTCGACGCAACAACTGACGCTGGTGCACGTCTCGTCGAAGCGACAGTAGACGTTCTCTCCCACTCTACTGCCGATGTCGAAACATTCTACAAATGAGACACGTCGCATCGTGTATCCATACTTGCAATGTCTTGCAACATGTGGGGCGCGATGGCATACCGGTTAGATGGACGGACTCTCAACCGAGAGAACCCGGTTTCAAATCCCACAGGGGATTGGAATCCCTTTGGCAAGTTTGACCAAGTTTGATCACCCCACGTTGCAACCGTTAACTCAGCTGTATACATGAGTACCTGGCAATACAGACAATGGTGGAAATGTGAACGAATAGTCTTCGCGCAATTGCAGCGTGGCTGAATGCTTCCAGGAGAAGTTGAGATGGCCTTGGAATGACATGCCATAATAAGAACGTACCTTTACCTTTAACATGACATTAACATGTAATGTTACATGTGATGTTTAGCTAACAAATCACGATTTGATCCTTGGTGAAATTTCGTAACTCTATCATGTGATTGGTGAGAGGATGGATGTAACGCCCATGATCAGCACTGACCCACACAGTGTTTAGCTAACAATGACATTTTAGATTGTGACACATATTTCACCCTCATAGGTTTACTATTTTGTTCAGATTGCACAATATATAGCAAATAACAATGTGTTGCGTAATATTATTCATAGTGAAAATTGTATGCAATAAGTTGTGCGTTACGGAATTGTCATTTCGTCAAACGAAAACTAGATACCATAATTGATTATGTTATCTCAAGTTTAGTTAACTGAAACAATTCCACAACATAGCAACACGATTAGTGTTAGTGCAATCCCACATCAAACTATAGTTATTTGCGACCGTGTGGTGTATATCTATTCAAGCATGTCCGCCGTTCTACGTACTTGGATCCGAGGTGAGGTAGCGGTTTACAAGAGTCTGACGGGCACCGTTGGCCGATTGGCCACGCATGACGAGAGCTTGCTTCAACTCAGCATCGTCCATCGTTTCCGGATTGATACAGCGTTGGTGATTCGTCTGCTTCTGAAGCCAATCATGTATATTTGATACAAATGTTCAAAGTTGATTGGGACTGGCATAGTTTCAATTTTTTTATTTGAACCCTATTCTGATATAAAGTTAAACGATAAACGAAGAAGACGGCCGATAGTCCATGTGCACGCATATATTAAACGTATATGATAAACAAATGTTATATTTTTATCAAATATGCCATGGATCTGTTTCATTGTATTACAATATGCTGCACGACTCACAATTTTTCTATTGGTGAGACGGTAATTAAAAGTTAAAAGTTTTGTTGTAATGCATTACCAACGACCATTATATAATGTACATTCTCGAATAATTTCTGGAGATTTACTCACCTCGACTTCTTTTAAAATGTTCACGATTTTTGTCTTGAGTTTAGACAGGCCGACTTTATCGAGGTATCCCAGCACTTTATTCAGAGTGATGGTGTTCATGTTGAAATTAAAAACATCTTTCAACTTCGTCATATCTGGCAGTCCCAGACTCTTGGCAAAATCTGCAAAATACAAACCACACCGTAGAATGTAGTAGTTACGCTAATTGAATAATTATACAAACATTGTCAGCAATTATGTTACGTACATCGATGACGTAATTTTTATTTACCGTTTATTTTATCGATCAACTCGCTCGTTCCTCGTTTCTTCCTGTCACTATCCTCAATGGCATCAGCGTCCAAATCTTCAGTCGTCCCGTCTATAGCTGGGGTCGTGTCGTCTTGCCTCGTCAATCCAAGAACCGTACCTTGACTAACAGTATCACCCTAAATGGGAGAAACAAAGAGTATCACCCTAAATGGGAGAAACAAAGAGTATCACCCTAAATGGGAGAAACAAAGAGTATCACCCTAAATGGGAGAAACAAAGAGTATCACCCTAAATGGGAGAAACAAAGAGTATCACCCTAAATGGGAGAAACAAATCAGATGGCACTAGTAGTAAATGTCAGTGATATGTACTATTTATCTCCATTATATTGTAATAGCAATCTATGCAAAGGAAGGTGTTATGAGAAAAGTCAACAATTCCTATGGAATTAGCATTGACTGCCACATCATGTAAAGTGCCTGTACACATAATAAAACACTACGTTGGAAACAAAGTTCATTTAATGATGTAATGCTTTCGTTATGCAGCCAAACCAATATTGCTATGCAACATTCAATCATTTTGCGTTACGATACATACAACAATGATTTTTGCTTATCGCAGGAATTCATACACATCGTCCCATGTGAGCAACGTAAACATTTTAGAAGAACCAACCAGCCAGCGAAGGACATAGTGGTCGCACTCCTGCACCCAGCGAGGTGGAGGCATCTTTCTCTTACGGAGGTACCCAGTCGGGTCGATACTACTGCCAGTACCTCTCTTTACCATGGATACGTGTATGTGAGGTTCGACACACCAGGACGGTTTGGTGCCTTGTCCCACCGTTTCTCCGGCTGCCACCTGCGTGAGTGCAATACGTACAATGGTAATCCACGTACAGTACAAATGTTACCAAACTGTATGCAGGTTATGCATCATAATATATTCATGCAGCACCTTGATGCGGAAACTTTCATGCATCTAGAAGGAACGTTACACAGAATGCCGGTGTATGTGTATTTCTGCATTAAGTTGCACCAAACGTTCTTAAGAGCATGCTCAAATATGACAGCCATGTAGACACTTATTCGACATACTTACACAGGTATGCCCGCCCGTACGCCCGCACGCCCGAACGCACGCACGCACGCGCGCACACTCATGCACATATAGACATATTATATTCATTTATCATACACAGACTTGCCTCTTTCTCGACAACGTTCAAATCAACGTTGTCGATGACAATTGTAACGTTCTTCATGTCGTTGACAGCAATGCTGATTTGACGCGATCCTGTCTTCCTAAGTTGACCACCGTAAGGAGCGACAACCTGAGGGGTAAGGACACGATAAAGATCAATGACACACCCGTTAGTGGTTTATGTGTAGCGTTAGTGAGACCTTACAAAACAGTGTATTATTTAGCGTACCACTGAAACATAAATAATGTGAATATTAGTATAATAAATAAATAAACTTATTGTGAAAAAACAAGACACCCAGCAATATCATGATTATATAAATTAGCAATCATGTGTCGGATGCACTGGCTTGTCTAAGTTTGTTTACACCCATATATATGACTATATGACCATTAATAATATATATATATATATATATATATATATATATATATATATATATATATATATATATATATATATATATATATATATATATATATATATATATGTGCATATGCATATCCACATATGCACATATTTTTTATTTTGTTATGGAAAACATAATTTCTTCAGTCAACTCTGTATATGGGCTAAAGTGTGAAGTTTGATGAGAAGACAACTTCATATATATCTGACCATATGACCAGAATGTAATTGTATAACTGTGTAACTGTGTAACTGTGTAACTGTGTAGCTGTGTAGCTGTGTAGCTTGTACTTGTAATCGAGAAACAAGAATGTATCCACATTTGCCTTTTCACGACACATTACTTGAATGGCTTCCGTCTGGTAAATTAAAACTTGTTGTTGAAAATATTTAGCAAACGAACCAACTGCCCAGCTGCGACTTCGATCATGATGCCCTTGTGGCTGTAGTGTCCGTTGCCGTCAGTCTCCCAGAATCCATCGCCACATGACGGCGATTCTAGCAGCTTTCGCGGAAAGTCTTCGTGCATCTTGGGTCCGAAGATCTCTTCTAGCAGCGTGCGGGCGTCTTGGTAACTGCGTGGTTGAAAGAACGTAAACAAATAGCTACATAAATATTCGATTGACGTTTTGTGCTGTGACCTTTTTACTGCATTATTGAAACTCCACATTTCATGTATTGTCTGAACACATCTGATGTTGTTGTTACTGCGACTGTTGTATTCGTCGGGGTTGTAGAAAGCTATTCGCGGATATATGCCGAACAAAAAAGAAACGCGAACATTTCAACATATGATTTTATCGTGACACGGTAATCTCGCCAAACTTTTGTCAACGTGCCATGACGGAGCTATTTGTGATGTCTCGATAAAGCCAGAAATATCGTGCATAGTGCACGTGCTACGCACGGTCCAGCCCGATTAGTTCAGGGCCGCGTGTGCACGTGTGATGCACGTGCATGCGTCGTAGGTTAAATCCAAGGGGTGAATATTATTGATTCGGTCAATAGGAATAAAATTCCCAACATATGTGTTGTCAGTGCTAGCCTTGTCACAGCAGCCACTGGAGTCACAAATGATCGGGCCGCGAGCTGGACGGCCTAGTGTAATCAATGCAAAACATAACCGCCATATTGGTCGTATTTGTCTGATGAATACGTTCTATAACGCCAAAGAAACCAACCGAAACATCACCGAGATCACTAACACTCTAACAAAGGCATATAAAGCGGTTAAACAGCGTGCCGCCGACTTGCTGATTAAAACCTGAAAAACAGTCACCGAACCAACCAGGCTGGACCATCCGTAGCAATAGGAAATCTCGCGCGGGACGCATATATGCATCATCATCATCATCATCATCATCATCATCACCATCATAATTATTATTTCATAACCTAGTATGTATACGTTATTAAGCGCAATACTGCACACACTAATAAAGTTATACTATTTCTATTCACTCGACACATACTACTTTTCATTGTTTGGTGCCACAAAATAACTCGTAAAAATAGGTTTTCTATTCTCACCCGTTCTTGATGACTCGCCACGCTTCTTTGATGTTCTTCACTGTCTGGGTAAAGACATCGTAGGCCTGTTGGAAAGGTTCCAGCAGTTGTCTGAGGTAACCAAGTGGTTCCACCAGTTCCTCTTCTAGCACCTTCTTGATTTCCTCTAATGCAATGCTCTTCATGTCTGCCTGTGGACAACGTGCGGTTCTTGCTTACATTTATCATCGTAAATATATTGTTGAACATTAGCTCTTAAAGAAACGATAATTCCGTCTTGCGGACGCATAATAATACTTCCGTCAGCATAATAATACTTCCGTCAGCATAATAATACTTCCGTCAGCATAACAACTAATCTGATTCAGTATTACCTGATGTATATCGTGCAGCGTCGACAGTTTTTGACGAATCGACAAATATATAACTTAATTTTACTTTTGCGATGGTCCACTAAATATACGCATTACGCTAATATCGTTAATATTTTGTTTAAAAATGTTAAAAACAATGCGTAAAAATATTAAATGCATTAAACATAAATTACTCTCGTTGATACACGTTGCACTGTGCGGGCGAAGTACTTCAGGACTAGTTTATGGCGGTGTGAATAAAATAATAAACACGCAATATCATGGTTCACAGAATGACTTGTAAAGACATAGCCTAATCGCCATCACCGGAGCGTGGTATTCTAATGTTTTATATAGCTCAAGTATATGGCAAACCTGACACATCCGGATCAAATGCTCCCACATACAGCTTTATAACGCATCGTGGAACGCGTCGCAAGTTTCAATGAGATCGGTGGATATGTTTCATTCCCTTTGATTATCTACGACTAGTTGCATACTGCTACGATTGCCAATCTCCTACTGTTTGGCAGAGGATTGGAAAGCTAATTCAAATTGACATTCGACAATGGACCGCCAGTTCACGAAAGCCACGTTAGTGTGATGTTGTCGACGCTCGTTGTCGTTGAGTTGTGAGGGTTTCCACGGAAGCAGAAGGTATTGTGTGTCAGGGTTAAATAACATTTAATTGAAGTACTCTGTAACACATATACTCAGGTTTTTGTGGTGATATGCATGGAACGTATGATAGCGGTCTCCGCGACGCTAAGAGATTATGAAAATGAAAGTGGCTATGACAGTCCTTCTGTGAGGAAGACTAAGACACTGCACCAACGTGGTAGTATTACTCACGAGGTCAACCCCAGTGAACCGTTTTGCGAAATTGTCCGTAGATGGGTCACTCTCGAGTCCCGTCACGGTGTCTACTATGGAATTCTTGATAGTTTTCACACGCTCCCAGATATCCTTTAATTCCGTTTTGATGTCAAACCAGTATGGCCGGTTTTCTGGGGAAATAACAAGTTGTTGCAATGTACAATATGCAGATAAACAACTACCAGTATTTGCGTTACTTTGATATATACAGGTAAACTAACATATAAATATATCCGCAACATCATATCAATTGTTGTAGTTATTGTTATTATTATTATTACTATTATTAATATTATTAGCATTAGCCAGATATTTACCTTTTGCGAAGAAATTTGCCTCCTCGATTTTGTGCTTTGCATCTATGACACCAGCAATTGCTGCGGCAATTCTGAAGCACAGCAACACGATGACTGACTGACAAACTGTAATTTGCACCATAGTCAACATGTTTTTAAAACGATGCATTGCTATATAATGAATAATAATAAATTATTGTTACATGTTGTTACATATTTTTTTCGAAAATATGTATACCGTGCTTTTCCGCCAGGCGTAATTTAAAAAAAACATCATAGTATTCTGTTATTAATAATACAAAATTGTGATGTTGCATACAAAATAATGATACTGCAAAAATGGGATTACTTTGTCTCACGGGCACTGTCACATTTAGTTAAGCATACATATACCTTACCTTGCAATGGCTTCTCCTATCTCTTGAATGGCCGATTGTGGGTTTTTCAACAACTTCTTTATGGCTTTAATAATGCCATTGAAGGAGACCTTGATTTCTTTCCAAGCCCACGGGACAACTGTATTGATGCTGTCAGCGATAGCCTGGGAATAATGTTAGCCAATAATTAAACTTCATACTGTTAAACATATATATATATATATATATATATATATATATATATATATATATATATATATATATATATATATATATAAATTATAAACTATATATATATATATACACGAGACGTATTCTTGTGCTGTTATATTGCTCACATACGCAAGTTGTTGATCTGTAATAATGTGTTCACATTATAAAATCATATAATTATCTAGTAACATATAAAATACATATTAATGTAAGTATATAGTAAACATACAACTTTTTTAAAATAATGTTACCAACAAAGACAATAAAACAACTTCTAAACGTGTATATATATATATATATATATATATATATATATATATATATATATATATATATATATATATATATATATATATATATATATATATATATATATATATATATATATATATATATATATATATATATATATATATTGTTGTGAACTCATGCTTACATTATACAGTGTCATGACATCCGTCTTGATGTCATTGAAGAGGGTCGTGACTTTGGCCACCAAGTTTTTGACCTGGGTGACGACTGGCGGCAGTTCGACGAACTTCCCAATTGCTTTGTATATGCGTTTCCCGATCCGCCGTAGATTCAACACATTTCGCGGCAGCTGCTTCACCGATTCTATCAAATGTTTGATGATGTCGCTAAAATCCGTGTTCTTGAAAGTTGACACGAGACTCTTGAACGACTTCACGGCGTCTTTGATTGTTTTGATAACTGTGTTCACTACTTTCTTGTATAACTCAGCAAACTTTTGAATCTCTTCGTAGTTGTATTCCTACAATGACATGTCATGGAACAGATTAGCTTCGTATTGAGATAGTGGTTGAGATAGATATAACGCACGAAACACGGAAATTTGGACATCTTGAATAATGCGTTGCTTCAATTTAAATGCAGGCAAACTATGCAGTAAACCCACGCACTCAGGCTGTCGTTGGTGAAGGTGTCTAGTACACATGCATAGGTATACACGTTGTTAACATATTCGTTGTATGCAAGTATGCATTAAGAACTCACCTTCAGAATGTTCAATCCATACTCTATGCCACCCTTGAAACACAGTTCTGCTCGGAACATATCAAAGTCAAATCCAATTATTCCTATGTGTACTGTAGCAAATGCGGTGTCTAGCACGTCGACTTTGAGATGTCCCTGAAGAGGTCCTGGAACATTAACGCCATAACATGTTCTTTGTTACAAAATTAAAGGAAACGACGTCGCTTTATAACTTTTTCTGTTAGGACATTTCAAAAATAACATTTCCTAAAGCCACAATATGTCTCATGCAACGTCATTTGAAACATCGTTCAAATGTTTTGATGTGCTTAATGGTTGTACTAGTGAGTGTGTAATGTGTTGCTGTTGTCTTGTGTTGTTGTTGTTGTTGTTGTTGATGACGATGATGATGATGATGATGATGGTGATGGTGATGATGATGATGATGACATTGATGATGATGATGATGTTGTTGATAATGATGTTGTTGATAATGATGTTGTTGATAACGATGATGACGTTGTTGTCACAGTCGTCATCATTGTCGCCGTCGTTGATCGACGACTTTTCTTTCGAACTGTTTCCAGTGCATTATATTTCCACCAATGTATCCCTATAATGAAAGCACACAGCTGAACATCTCCTAAAGTCGTTAAGGCGGCACTCACTAATCTGGATGTCCAGGAGGTTCTTCACAATCACACCCATTGAAGCTCCTAGTTTGCTACCGCCGACGTTTTTCACCCAGTGAACGGACGGACTTTCCAGGCGGAACTTGAATCCTTTCCAGATCCGTGACAGTGAGTCGGACAGACTCCTCTTCATGCGGCTGTGTTCAACTTGTGTTAGGTTGTGTGACCTTAATGAAGATATTCATAATATGAATTATTTAGTAGTACACACAAGAGCCCACGCGCGCGAACACGTAGTAGCACGCACTCGCACACATGTACTCGCACGCACGCACGCACGAACAGTTTCACGCAGTTGCTTCCGTTAAGGTTAGCTCAGATTAGGATAATGAACTACGTGATAGATGAAGACTGCTGTACACGTGAGTTATGGAAATGTTGGATCATGTTGACACGCGACTTTTGGAAATGGTGGATTGTGTTGACACGTGACTTCTGGAAATGGTGGATTGCGTTGACACTTGCCTAGCGTAGATTGGATCCAACAATGCCCGGATGTCGCCGCCGTACCGATGTCTCTTGTAGCCGTTGATGGCCGCCAGACGGACATTCTCTTCCTGATCGGTCAAAGCCACTGAGAGCAAGACGTCTGCGATCTGTTGGCAAAGTATTCGAAAACATGCGAAATGTAATTTTTTTCAATAATGGGACAGGTTTTAATATGCATATTATCAACACTAACCTCATTTTCCTAAACAACACATTAATACGTTTGTGTGTGCGTACGTGCGTGCGTGCGTACGTGTGCGTGTGTGTGGGTGGGTGTTCGGGTGTTCTGGTATGCGGGTGTGCGTGCATGCGTGCGTGTGCATAGATATATGCTAGTCGTCGTGTAGTATAATTTAACCAGGCAATAATAGGTACTACGTCCCCACTTCCCCTCTGTCCGTTACTCATTGATTTTTCTAGGTTTTTAAATATATTATTGTTTCACAATAGACGAGGTAGTCCAAGTATAGATCACGTGGAGATCAGCAGATATACGCCTACAGTAATTGTAAATGTTGCATTTTGTAACTACTATCAATTTCGAGCAGCTGTCACACTGAGTTCAACCATAGCGCAGTACAACAAATTAATCACGAACATATGCTGTTGTTGTTTTGCTTGATTAAGGTAACTTACGTATTTATGATTGTATTTGGCGAGAGCGTCGACGGCGCTTGAGCGCAGAGTGATGTGGGTGTTGGAGTCGTTCATATAGGACATGAGGTGTCCGAGAGACGAGTCGCTCGCTGCGTTACCGAGGGCGTGGATGTGAAGTGTCTTCCAGTTCAGGTGGTTGTACTCTTCCTTCTCTGTCATCGTTGACCGCAACTGGCGGTGGTGGTACGGATCTGGAATCGTGTATTCATTGATAAACTAATAAAATATGCCTACAATCGTAATCTAGTATGTTTAATGGATAACCAAATATATTACAAAGCGAATTAATTTAAAACATGTGGTCAAGTACGCGTACGGTGTATTAAAATATATAATGTCAAATGTTTTGTATATGTATATATTTTGTTTTCCGTATAATATTGCACAGTTCTTGAATTCGACAAGCATGTATACGGTATTGCGATATTTAATAATATTACTCACTAATTACGTTATACTTTCAGAATATTACCAACATATGTAAACTTTTAGTTACATACCGTGAACACCAACTCGCTGTTCTAGTCTCTGTACGACACTGCTGGCCCATTTAGACCGGGAATGTTGCACTTTCTTGGCCACGGACGCCAACACCAGCGTGGCCCGGTCGTTCACCTGTTGTGTCTCTTCCTCGTCTGCAAATTGTGTAACATTCATGAAATACGTTCTGTGAATAGACATACCAATAAACATGTCATGTAGATGTCTTTGTTGATAACTATTATGTGAACTCTGCCATTATATCAGTAATATAATATGTTCAATGTGTTACTCATATCAATCTAGCCCTCACAATAACGTTAAGATATGTTCATTAAAATGTTCTTCCGTGGATATGTTCAGTATAAAATTGGCTAGTTAGCGGTGCTTGTTCGTCCTCTAAATTCGATTGTTAAATTAAACACAACACAATGGACAGTCAATGGATGATAGCAAGGGTCAATACTGAAAACAAGTAAAATTAAACACAAAACAAAACACATGTACAGCAACTATGTTGATAGTTATGCATCGTATGACAAATAACATAACACAGCACCAATGGTATATAATATGTAGTTTGACACAATGTAATGTAACTACTAAAATGAGAAAATACATCACTACATACTCACCCATGAATGCATACGAGTGATGGAAGACGACATATTCCAAACTGGAGAATACGATCTGTAAATAGATTAATTGTGTTATTTGAAACAAGCGATGTTCCCATTGTGTAAAGCAAATAGAAAAATACGTCAAATTGGTGTTAGTCCAGTGTGGAATACATTCATCATACCGCATTAAAAACGATCATCATATGTGTTTATGCAACATACACATCAAACAAAATTAATCACATCTTCAAATGTTGTATGCTCATTTGGACAGCGCTTCGCTTAAGCTGCCTTAGGGGCTAGGTGAAGTGTACACTATGCAATGTTATTGTTAGATTCAATGGCGTCGATCGATGTTCGCCACCGATCGCTGCTCGTCGATGGGTGGTTCTGGTTTGTCACCCACTGTGTGTAGTCGTGGTATCGGCATCGGCTTATGGATTAGCTGTGGAGGCAATGTGGCTCTCGTGTCCGTAGACCTACGGTAAAGTGGGGACTAGGCATAAAGAGGTGGGGTCGCAAGTACAATCTCGGCTTTGTCGAGATCGTCTGGACTTCGAGACTTTCGCGCTCCAAGAAGAGGGCATGCAGATACTTCAGTTGTTTGATTGACGATTCGTCCTCGGCTTCGCTGGATTTAACCGCTGAACCCGACAACTCTCATACTGAATGTTTCCATTATGAAACCAATTGTATCAATGTCGTGCATGCAAACACTACTGCTGTAATTCCATTAAATAATTGATATGGTTAGGTTTGATTTCAAGATGTGCCCGCCGTGAGTAGCATGACCTAACATCATACAATCTACGAATAAGATTTGCTTTACCTCTGGTGTTGGAGCTGACAGGTCTACCAACTGAAACAGAGCTCGCATCAGCAAGTCGGCCTCAGGACGCTTCGTGTGGAAGACATGTTGCATCATGACTGTGTAGCAGTCCGGAGTGTGTGCTGTGCCTAATGCATCAATCATCGTCTGGCGGACAACTTCCGACTGTGTCTTCTGAAGGTACTTCACTGTCAGCGTGTCGATGTCCTCCCGACTCAGACGTTTCAATATCGTGACGAGTTGACGGAAGCACGGCAAACCGGTGTGCGTTTCTGCAAAGAGGTCATATGGAGAAATCCTGTATATAATCATACGTGGTGTAGATTAACATAAAGGCACCGACTTTGCATTAATGGTCGTTGCAGTCGTTAATCATAAGCATACTGATGTTTGTCAGTCTTGGATACACGTGTGTGTATGACTCACCGGCAGCGCGGGCTTTGACGATGCAACTCATATTTCCGTTGATTTCCCTCTGTATGTCTGCCAAACGGAGTTTCGTGAGCGGAATCTGTAACATATTGAACCAGTGCCGCGTCAGTGTAAAAGCCTTCCAAGTCTCCCGATATTGCGGGAATCTCCCTGTTTTAGTAATTTTTAAACATCCTCCCATGTATCCACGGTTCACCAATCGTTGTAATTGTGTAGTTTGTCTGCGGCAATTTTAGCAGGAAATTTATGCGGATGCTGACCCTCCACAACGTTAGCCCATCGGTGCGGCATGTCACAACAACGTGGTCTCGTTGTCCGTGCGTTTCTAACCAACATACTTATTGGTAAGTCACACACTGACAAGCCCTCCAAGCCCAAGTCAAGTCTCGAGTCGTCTATCTGAAATCCAAGTCAAATCACAAGTCAAATAAATGTGCAAGTCGAGTTAGCCACTGTGACTCGAGTCGACACGTCTCCTGATTACACATGACAGGTTACATCACCTATCGGCTCACACTGACCGGTTCCACTTTAAGAGTTCCGTTCCGCATGTCGCTCTGATGATCCTCTCCTGCATTGTCCGTACGTGTCAACGTCATCGGTTCAGCTCTGATAAACATCATCAATGATGTGGACGTTCCACCCATTTTGGGCAGACCTGAAAATGCAACCGTTTACATTCGCAATTATCCCAGTGAAAGATTCGATGTTAAAATGTGCTTTATTGTTTTATAGTCTTACAATCACATTCTGAAAATACGATATTGACTAGGACATGGACATTAGAAGAAAGTTATCTAGTTCTAATGTCCATAATCCAGAATAAAATGTATAATTGTAAGAAACACAAGCAATCAGTTGGTCAAATGCTGGTAAAACTAATGTGATTACATTAAACATGGAAAAACAAAAACAATTTCTCGATAATATGGAACATTATTTTTAATGATGCCCGTCTTGTGGCATACGTGACGTTTTATTTGGTGCACAGCATTTTGTTGCAAAAAACAAAACTTGTTTAATTGTTCGGAATAATATTTTATGAACGTACTGAGCTGAGCATTTCCACTCTCCAAAGTGTCCTTCGACTCAGGATTCGTTGGTCGGTAGCTACAATGAAATACTATATTTATTTTCAGTGATCATCATATTAGAATAAGTATTATTTCAAGATGGTGATTAGGTTACATTTATCTCGTGATTCACACATGCACTCTTATATTGATTGTCATATAATATGACATTTATTTCACAGTTTTTAGAAAGAGTAAATTGAATAAAATATAATACGTGAAGTTGCAAAAACGGAACACCAATTTACAATTTATAAAAGAGCAACATTTAAATTATAACATTAATTGTACAGTAACAATTTGAAAACTACTCTAAAGAAATTTCACATGCTGCACAACAATAAAACTTAAACACATTATTATGTAACATTAAAACACCAATTTACAATTATCATACGAGTGGTGTCACCACTGCAAGCCATTTTCCAACAAGTAACATTGTCAAGTTACCGCCATGTTCGTAATAAATATACCATATATAAACGTCTGCCTTGTTGTACCTGATGTACGTGAGCAATTGTGTATATCAAAGCAGTGTTGTTGTTTGTAATCAGCTGATGGGCATGTACGATACAGCGCAAATCCCAAGGAAGCCATTAAGCCATGACGACTTCCAAGAATTGTCCGTGTAGCTGCGTGGCCAATGACTAATGTGTGTTTATAATTATACAGACAATATTAACTCAAATATATTTACACACCTTTGAGCCAACTTGTTCGGTGAGTGAAACGATTCTTTTGTGACAATCTTTATGGGAATGTGTTTCGTCGTATCCAGGCGAATGATCTGTAATGAGTAAAACGATTGAATACGATTTTGAGATTTACGACTTAGTAGACAACACTATATTGAATAAAACCGTACGTATTTATGTTAATTGACTTAATTCATATAAATTAAAAGATGCAACACATTGCTAAGGTAAATCCAGTGATGTAAAATCGTAAAATCGTTAACGCACATATGCACTGCCGATGCCCACGCGTTTTCGTAAACATGTGCACACACAAAATACAAAATAAAGCATGCACGCACACCTGAACTCATGTGCACACTTATGTTACAACCAGTAACGTAATAATCGACCGGTAATGTAATTATTCGACCAGTAATGTAATAATCGACCGGTAGTGTAATAATCAACCGGTAATGTAATAAATCGACCGGTAATGTAATACTCGACCGGTAATGTAATAAGTCGACCAGTAGTGTAATAAATCGACCCGACCGGTAATGTAATAATCGACCGGTAGTTTTGTTTCACTCGCTAGCAGTCCATATACCTTAATGTGATCTTGATCAGCGTTCTCCAAAGCTTTCGTCTGTTTGACCTTCGTGAAGACGATCTCTTCATCCAACGGCTTAGCGTGGTAAACCGCAGAGTGGCTTCCTATTAATAACTCATATTATTTTATCACTACCGTAATTGTCATACGTCGTCAACAAAACAATTGGTCATTACGCACAAACAACTGAGGAATAATTGTACAAATTAAAAAACCTGCTTCAAATGCAACAGTCGACTGCACAACTATTGTCCACCAGGTGTCACTAGCGTTCTGCCATGCCTGACAATTATAATATGCTTTTTATGTATGTGTACGTTGTTGGTGCAGCTTGTTATGCTACTGCTGCGTCGGCTGACTTTCCTTTAATTGTATAGCTTCCTAACAGGCAGGGACCCAGTTACCTGTCGGTACGCGAATTCTATAGAAACCTCCGAACAAAACATTCCTCTACGCCATCCGACACCTTTAACAAAGGTTACGCTGTATTCCAATCACGCACAACAGACATGACTACGGGTTGTTTATAGTTACTTGGTGTTCGTCGCGTTTTGAACGCCAAACTAACTACGTATTTATCGTACAAA
>BSQZ01000020.1:10052306-10169806 GCA_033239005.1 Lamellibrachia satsuma | reverse complement strand
GTGTATGTGCTTAGATATGTGCATACACTTGTTCCCACAGGTGTGCGGGTCTGATTAATCTATATTTGTTATAGTCCATAAACAAAGTAACCGACCTGTTGGATTTAAACCGTTAAAGAGAACACTTGCATATGTTGACTCACTAAACAGTATGCGAAAAACAAAACATTAATCATATCAGCTTTTGTTTAAAACAGGACAAACACTAATAACGACGTTTACGTCGTGTGGGTAGTAGTGTAAACAAAATAATACGTTTGGCCTTTCACTCAATTCTGAAAATATATCCAGATGGTAGACACACGTTGTTGCGTGTATGCGTTTGCTTATACCAGAGCAACTTTCGACAGCGGTAAGGATGACATGTATAACAAAATAAATCCAGGTGGTAGACATACGTTGTTGCGTGTATGCGTTTGCTTATACCAGAGCAATCTTCGACAGCAGTAAGGATGACATGTATAGCAATACCGTTGATAACAGATGTATGACCAAGAAACACGATATTCACTACGCTGCTCTTTGACTTGACGTGTGTATAAATAAGACTGTTTGAAATGCAAAACACACAATGTACTTAACGTAACAGTGGTTGTGTCATCGACATCCGTGTCACCGGTTAAGGTGGTTGACAGTCTTGGCGGTAACGAACGTAATGTTTATGTCGTTTATCTTTCTGTTGATACACGATGCTCTCGTGTAAATGCTACAAGCTCGGTTTTGTAATATGCTTAAAAGCAAGAAGCTTCACACCACGTGCCACACAGAATGAAGCTTGGGCAGATGCTACTGAGTATATGGGATAGGTTATGCATGGTTGACATTGGTTTTTTGCGATTGAACATCACATTTGAAGGAGGAAGTCGAGCTGGATAGGCCATACTCTCAGGAAGCCAACAAAAAGCGCTCACATGGAACACCCAGGACAAAGGGAAAAGGGGCAGGCCGAGAAACACTTGGTGCAGAGAAGTAAAAGTATAGCGGTAAAAACAGGCCTTAGAAAATACAGCTAAGAAGATCAACAAAAGTAGTAAATGAAGTTGCTACAACAGTCCAGATGGAAAACGTTTTGAAAATTCCGTATTGCTGTATAAGGTAGCGGCAGTGGCTATTGTGTATATCTGTCTGCCTCAAGGGGGTGTATTGCACATGATTGGACACAATTATAAAATTCGGGTTATTGCATAATTCCGGCTACTATAAATTTGCTTCCAGTGATATGTCACTCAAACGTTAATATTTGTCTTCAAAGTTTATCGATGTATATCTTGTCTCCGGAATTACATTTGTGCATGACTGTGATAGCACCAAAACAGCAAGCATGTTTCAGCCGAGAATCATAAATATAAAAATTGCATTTTTATGTTTTACCTAAGTTGATTCCAAGAGTCCACATGAACGGTTCCGTGCATTTTATTTTCAACGAAGATCCGGTCTGCCACATTAGGTTACTTTGCTCTGACAAGTGACACAAAGCTGCCGTAGAGGCGAGCCAACGTTTTTAATAGTCAGTGTAGTGTTTGCTTTCAGAAAAAAATTAGTCAGACGACGACGTAGACATAAACAAGTACGTTTTTGCAAACCACACCATCCATATGAAAACGCATTTATTAGTGAATGGGTTAATGTGGTATTTACTGAGCTGAAGTGTTGCTAGCATACACACATTGCTCAGCTTTTAAATATCGCAGGTAACTGGGCAATTAAGTTGTAAAGTTAATTAATCAAATTAAATCAAATCAAATCAAATTAAATTAACCTCACACATTTCTCAGGTCAATTAAATTCTATTAAATTAACCTCCCAAATTATTAAATTAAATTAACAATTCATTTTAATTCAATCACCAATTAAATCATATGTCGATAGAAATGTTCCACATTTAAAGCAGTTCTAAAATCACATCACAAAATCGGGCAACTACATCCACAATTTCTATGCACCAAGTTGTGATTTATGCAGTGTTCTGTACTAAATTGTGATGTTTCCCATTACACGTTAGCATTTAAATATGTATACATTTAAATAGGGCATGCTTTTGATTTAAATTGACACTGCTAAAAGATCCTGAAGCTATATTACCTTTCTCTACATATGCCTATTAACTGTTATATGCCCACTCGAAAACAGTATAGATACATACGTCTAATGGCCCCATAGGTCCAATTGGCTGCAATTTGCCTGCCCCAAATGTTTATTTTATACAGATTTGCAGAAACACGGATTAACCATCAACCCATCACCCTACCGGAGGACATTTTATTGTCTAGGCCCTCCCTCCAATTCAGCGACGCCTAAATGACCAGCCCACCCCAGTTGCTACAGTGCCTATGTGCTCTGTGATGTGATTCATCCCATTCACACATCCCTGAACCTGATCTCTGTCAGGAGACTGGAACAGTGACAACAGGCCTTCTGAGAACACCTGGGTAACATGGCTGTGAACTATCCATTAACATGAACTGTTAAATGCGTACATCATTGACAGTTAACTGGGAATTTGTTAATTAAATTAAATTAGTCCCTTTTGGTAAAGAAAATTAATTAAATAAAATAAAATTTGCCTTTCGGGAAAGGTAATTAATTAAATTAAATTAATTGAGTTAATTCAATTACAAATTAACAATTGAAATTAACCCATGCCTGCTACATTTCACTAATATTCTCTATATAAGTGACATATTACCACATTGTATGTGTTGACCTATGCCTATTAGTAATTGTCAACATCATAAACAACTGGCTTGTGGAAGCACGCACGCACGCACGCACGCACGCACGCACGCACGCACATACGAGTGAGTGTGCACAAACTGCGGGCACAAGCGGGCACAAGCGGGCACCAGCGGGCACAAGAGGTCAGATCTCAACGTATATGTCTTGTACAAACATTGTCGCTGACAGACGAATATATTGTTTAATAAGGACTTCATGTTTCCACTCCCTGTTCCCTGCCATGTGTCCACTCCATGTTCAAAGCAATGCTATCAAATTTAAAGAACATGTGTGTTAAATAAATCAATTATAAAAATAAAAAACCGGTGTTCCTCATTTATACGTTTGTCCATGCTACATTCCATTGTTGAGAGTAATGTAAGCATTATTTATAACATGTGGGCAAGAACAGTATTTTATAAACAGAAAAAAATTATCACGACATTATTATCGCGTGGTGTCGTCCAGTGGAACACACTATTGCTTTTTTATTCTTGGATTCTTGTTGGCGTAAGTCAACAGTGGTTCTGCTGGCCATAGTTTGAAATTACGTAAGTCAACCGTGTTTCTGCTGGCCATAGTTTGTAATTACGTAAGTCAACAGTGGTTCTGCTGGCCATAGTTTGAAATTACGCTGATATTTCGTTTACATTGCATATTGTTAGATAATCAATAAAACATCCTGTGACATGTTTTTCACTACCGTTTTAATGTCACGATTTATATGTATTACTGAAAAAACGGTCGGATGCAACATGCCTAAGAAAAGGAACGTGGTATATGTCCACGTTCCAAAGGTATAATGCGCCTTAGCTAATTTGTTATTTATACCAAAATAGTATAATTTTATCTCGATAACTAGTATACCTAGTAGCTGCCAGCAACCAGTTAACAGGCTACAACACCGGTAAGAAAATATATATTTAGACAAATTTAACCTGCGTGGTTAGGTGACAGTACTTACGCATTGCGGGTTCTTACTACACATCTTTGTACGAATATATAAATGCATAGCTTAGGGCGTCAACACGAAGTCACTCAACGTGGAATGCGAACTGCACTGGCAGTTACTCCCGCTGTGCATAAAGGGTGCGCCCCCGTGTCACATAAGCCAGCAAAGCCATGCGCCACACGGAACAATACCGAGCAATACCTGTTGTTTGAAACCAAGTAACACTTTTTATTATGGTTGTCGTCTGCATCCGGCAAACAACTTAGCCATCTGACGGGTGGTGACAGTTAAACATGTAGGCCCCTATTATTACAATATTTACATCATAATTTTGTTTTATCTAAGCAAAGTATAACCATTCCAACTGTAACACACGGCTGAGTACTTTAATAAATATATTAAATGAGGAGGCAGTGCATTAGGTTATACGTGAAATTTAATCAAACGAGACTTACAATAAGCTAAATAAAACTAAACATGCAGATATAAATTAAATTATGAGATAAGTTATGACGAAAGTTTACGTGCAAAAAACAAGCACATGCCAATTAAATTGGTAACATTTAATAAATGTAAACATAAACATTAATGTGGATTACTCAAGGATTGCTAAAATCAATTTGATATCGAGACAAACTTTATAAAGAATTAAAATGTACACACCATAACTGACTATGAAAGTATTAATATTAACATAACAAAGTATAACATGCTATTAAAAAGAACTATTCACGCAGCCAAATAAGTGCACTTCGAACAAAGATTTCATCGATTCAGAAATTACATAAGAAATACTTGGTAAACTATTAATGAGTTTCTTTGAAAAAATCGCACAAATCAAAGAAAACATTTTTTTTTAAAGTGTACACAAATTACTTATAAAAATTATATTGCAAACAAATGTAATAATTACTAAACAAATATACGTCATACCATTGCAAAATGTATTAAATGTTAAGGTAACAAAGATTATAGTAATTATTTAAATAAAAATGTAAATTTCGATATAATTATCCGTTCCAAATTACGCTCAGATCTTCCATTGATGGCCAACCTTCCGGAAAGGCTGTTTATCCACTTCCTGTAATCTACTACGATCGTCAGAACACATATTTAACATTTTATCAGCCTCTAACTGTTTTGCTAAAATTAATGTAGCAATATATATATATATATAATATATATATATATATATATATATATATATATATATATATATATATATATATATATATATATATATATATATATATATATATATAATATATATATATATATATATATATATATATATTGAAATATATATATATGAAATAAAATAATGAAGTTAATAATTTCGAATGTGGTTGTCAGAAGTCCGAATGAACACACTACCAACCTGCGCGGATACTTTGATGAGTGCGACGTCTTTGATGTGTGTGAAGCCCTCGTACTTGTACGTGTATTCGGTGTCCGGCTGGAACCACACGGTGTGCTGGGCTTCAGGACACAAGACGGCGTTCAGCGACAGGAGTAAAAACATGTAGAGACAGAACCGCCATACTACAGTGCCTTGCATGTTTAGGCTGAGCTCTCAGTAATAACTGTGGAATGAACTGTCTGAATCAACGTCGAGTCGGGCAGAATAAACATGCACAATGACTCGACGACCGTCAGTACTGTGTCACGGAGAGCTATGTCGCGGTCCAGTGGTTCGCTAAGGTGACAGCTGTCAGCGGGTGTTCCCGTCGGTCACCCCAACCCGGTACTAACTCCGGAGTAATTTCCAAGCGGCCAAACGTCAACGAATACACGCATAGAAATCAGACTAACATATTTGATAAACCCAGATCTTGAAACGTGATTAGCCGGCTTCAAAGCTGCGGAATACGGTCAAAAGCCCTCCATATCAAAACTTCTCGATCAGAAGCCCTCCCGATCATCCTTATTTGGAAGACGGTCAATCCCCTATATGGATTAGTGTAGTGTGAAATATAATAAATAAGATCTGATGGATCCTTAATATGGTCATATGTGCCTTACTTGTCATATGCTGTAGACACAATGCAATATCAATTTGGTATGTAGAAATAGCATGTGGGATTAGGAGGACCTAAAATGGTATAAAGGAAATACTGGATAACGTATTGGGTTAATTGAAATTATTTGAAAAATACCAAATTAGTTGTAAATACAAATGACCTCCGGCTGTTTTTCAGTTAAATCAACAACATCAAACCGGATTCTCATCACCATGACTAAGACGCGCAACTCTCATGACCAAACGCGTCATGATATATTGCCGTCTTGTAAAACTTTTGTTTGGCTTAATATCAGTACACTTAAGTCAAACAAAGTCCGGCGTGCTTGCATGCATGCACGCATGCGTACGTGAATGCATGCATACTGCGTGTTTGATTTATGCATAAGGTTCCTGTTCCTCCCATCGTATGTGCCATGTTGTAGTAGCTACACTACACGTGTTCCTCCGTTCGTATGTGTCCTGTACGTGTCATGTGGCTGTAGCTACACTACACGTGCTCCTTCCTCCGTATGTGTCCTGTACGTGTCCTGTGGTAATAGCTACACTACACGTGTTCCTCCCTGCGCACGTGTCCTGTGGTAGTAGCTACACTACACGTGTTCCTCCCTCCGTACGTGTCTTTTACGTGTCCTATGGTTGTAGCTACACTACACGTTGTCTTCCCTCTGTACGTGTCATGTGGTAGTAGCTACACTACACGTGGTCTTCCCTATGTGTGTGTACTGTGGTAGTAGCTACACTACATGTGTTCCTCCCTCTGTACTTGTATGTGGTTGTAGTTACACTACACGTGTTCCTCCCTCCGTACGTGTCTTTTACGTGTCACGTGGTTGTAGCTACACTACACGTGGTCTTCCCTCCGTACGTGTCCTGTGGTAGCAGTTACACTACACGTATTCCTCCCTCCGTAGTGTCCTGTACGTGTCATGTGATTGTAGCTACACTACACGTGGTCTTCCCTCCGTACGTGTCCTGTGGTAGTAGCTACACTACACGTGTCCCTGCCTTCGTACGTGTTCTGTGGTAGTAGCTACACTACGTGTTCCTCCCTGCGTACGTGTCCTGTACGTGTCCTGTGGTTATTGCTACACTACACGTGGTCTTCCATCCGTACGTATCCTGTAGTAGTAGCTACACTACACATGTTCCTCCCTCTGTACGTGTCCTGTGGTAGTATCTACACTACATGGATGTTTATGGTGATATCTTATTTCTGTCCACATCAAACTACTGAAAAAAATTACTGAATAAAAAAATTCAAAAATGTATTTAATAAAAACAGTTCAAAACGAATTTAAACGCTGATTGTTAATGGTGGATGTTCATGGCGAGATCTAATTTGAGGATCAAATACTGATTATAAGTCGTCCTTGTTTCAATGTTGCTATTACAGTACGCGCCTTTTTTCGCCTGTGCTTTTTTGGGTCGTGCCGTTTTCGGTGTGCCATTATGCAGAGCGACCCCGCACGCACCTGTTGAAGTAATACAGTAATATACTGAACACAATTTGAAAGTTGACAAACATTAATGTGCTAGCATATAACTAGCGGCGTGAATCGTGTGATTGTCCTTTATTGGCCGGATACTGGCGGCCCATACCGCAGTATAAATTTTCGCTCAATTACATAATTATTATATGCATGCGTAAGTGGCCACACATGAAAAAGAGGTGCGGCAAATGCAGACAATGGTCATTCGTGTTCACTCGGAAATCGAAGCTGTTGACAAGGTTAGCGTTGCAGCAATCAGAAAAACACTAAATATGAACTTTGAACGACAATGTTTGTCATGCCGAGGGAGTGCCTTGAGCTGTCTAGAGACGAGAGAGTCCGTAGCAGAGGCTGCGCTGGTTTGTCGGCGCAGTAGACAGCCAATTCAAGCCGTTGTCATGTTTCTTTTTAGTACAGTATACTACAGAACAGACAAGACCGGATGCAGCCAGCCAATCGAGCGTCGGTTGGCGCGTGTTACATGCGTGCACATTGGGGAAACCGCAACACAGGCACATGTTGGGCCTACGTCGAGCGAAGCATGACCTCCTTTATTATGGAAAATAGGATTGTCTGGCGCATTGTTTTCTTCCGTGGGCCTTTGTGGCTTCCATTTATTTCCATTCTAGCTTGACGCACGATGTACTAGACCGTGTGTTGCGAAATCATTCCAGCCCGACCATGTTTTATAAAGGTGAAAAGGTACGCTCTTACATAGCGCGGTGTCCAGTTCTTGAGGCTGTGACCGTTTGTTCACATATCCGGATTCGGCAACGTGGGGCGAACTAAACTGCCAAAGGTACACCAAATGTACGTATGTGTACATTTGTTGCTGCAGTCTCATTACATTGATGCATGTACAGCCGATTTCTTACGACAGCGATATCCGGTCGAAACTTTATATAAATATATATCTGCCATATACGTTGTAGGTGTTGGCTAATTTCACCTTAAATATGTAAAGTACTTTGCACACCGAACTAACAATTAACAATAAACCACACATATATATCCAATGACTGCTCAATTATCTCAGCACTACGTTGTCGTTTTAATTCGTATGCAACCCTAATCCCTAATTCATTGACCAATCACACACTACGATACTGGTTGACTAAATTCAAACGCATGGCACCTTTTTAACATATAAATTTTTTAGATCCTATTTAATTAGTTGTGTCAAAAACAGAATGGTTGTAGTTAGCCACACCATCGATAGCTATAGTTAACCACACATTCGATGGTTGTAGTTAGCCACACCATCGATAGTTGTAGTTAGCCACACCATCGATAGTTGTAGTTAGCCACACCTTCGATGGTTGTAGTTATCCACACCTTCGATAGTTGTAGTTAGCCACACCATCAATAGTTGTAGTTAGCTACACCGTCGTCGTTTTGTATTTAACCACACAGTCGTTGGTTATAGTTAGCCACACCTTCGATGGTTGTAGTTAGCCACACCTTCGATAGTTGTAGTTAGCCACACCATCAATAGTTGTAGTTTGCTACACCGTCGTCGTTTTGTATTTAGCCACACAGTCGTTGGTTATAGTTAGCCACACCTTCGATGGTTGTAGTTAGCCACACCTTCGATAGTTGTAGTTAGCCACACCATCAATAGTTGTAGTTAGCTACACCGTCGTCGTTTTGTATTTAGCCACACAGTCGTTGGTTATAGTTAGCCACACCTTCGATGGTTGTAGTTAGCCACACCTTCCATAGTTGTAGTTAGCCACACAATTAACAATTCCTGTGTTGGTAGAAATGTGTTCATGTGTCATTTAGAACAGTTCGAAAATCACACGATTTGTACTAGGAATGTGTTTTGTACCTTTGTCGGAAAAAATTTGCTCATACAATAATTACATGCCAAGACTTTTCTCTATTGGGGCGTTTGATCACATTTTTAAAGTTGTTTATACAAGTTAACAGAAATATATTTTTTTCGGAAGGGTTTGAAAAGTTGTGGCTGAAGATTTGTAGGTGTGGGTTTCCCTAAATATGTCTCAAATTGAAGCTATAAATTATTACCTTTCTCTACATCTCCACATTAACGGTTATATGTACACACGAAAACATTATAGACGCCCAATGTTTACTTTAAACAGAGATTTGCTAAAGCCACGATTTGCCTCAACGTATTACCCTACCAGAGTACATTCTATTGTATAGGCCTTCCCTACATTCCACAGGTGCCTGAATGACCAGCCCATTCCAGATGATTCAGTGTCTAAGTGCTCTGTGATGTTCTCTCTCTCTCTCATTCACACATGCCTGAACCTGATCTCTCTCAGGCGAGTGGCTAGAACAGTGACGGCAGGCATTCTTGGAAACGCCTGGACAAGAGGACTATGAACTATTCAGTAATATTAATTGTTAGATGAACACTTAATTGAGAGTTAATTGTTAATTTGTCATTAAATTAACCTATTTTGGTAAAGTTGATTAATTAAATAAATTAAGTTAATTAATTGAATTCAATTAATAAATGAACAATTGAAATTAACCCATCCATGTAACGTACATTGTTCTTTTCGAGACATCAGCGTTGTCCTTTGCCGTTGTTCAACTTTATAGGTCAACGAGGGACATCTCGTAGCAAGTAACTGTAAATTGTTAATGGAATATATTTAATAACATGATAATCATTAACGGAAACATTTATATACCTTCATTAAAACATCATCTGCCGAATAGCATTGCAAATATATACCATATATACCAACGTAACGTTTTCTTGGCCTTGGGCCTTGGGCTAAGCCAAAGGCAAATGCCAGCCATCGTTATGGTAACAGGGCAAACATTACTAACATAACTAGGTAAACAAATAATGCTAAGAAAACGCGTGGCACTTGTCTAGAAACTGGGCTACCTCCAATGACAATGTCGCCGTTAGAACATGCAATATGTATAGCAGTAATGCACAATGGCAATTCATACTGAACTGTGGAACATGTACGTTATCAAACATTGTCTAATCACTAATGTTTTGCGCAGATGCAGTAGAGTAAACAAGTCACGTGGAGCTCAATTCAACTTTTCATGCATTTAATACAACTCAACTACGAGGAATATTGGCATAAAACTGGGATATGATTAACTAGAATTAATAACAAATAATACACTGAAGCGGGTGGTTTCACACGTGTTTCATTTGGTTGTTGTGATGAATCAAATTTCTTCCCTTCTACTCCAGTGGGAACGGATGGCGGAGAACCGCCACTGGGAAACAAAACCACGGTTTAGTCGGCCATACCCAAGGGTGTAATAGCATATGTGTCGGCATCTTCTGCACGTGTTGACAAACTGGGCACCCTTTTGCCCTGTGTTCAAGATCATGTTCAATTCCCGGCCACAAAACAAGTGTTGACCACTCCCAAGTGTCCCTCGTGCAGCAAGTGTAGAACCTGCGGGCGACGTTTCACATGTATTATCGCTCTGATTCCCCACATCAGACATCATTGTTGCAGGGAAAGTTTGTTCCGTCGCGAATAGTAAGGAGCGATTTCCTTGTCACCTGTGTAGGTCCAACCGTCCATGGTTAGAGTATACGATTTCGAAAGAATTGGGTCACTTTGGCTTTCAAGTCTCACTTAAGCACTATACATTGGGATTGCGTCCTCCTGAGATACGTGGAAAGCTTCCACTGGATCGATGACGTCTGCGTCCTTGTCGTAGGTTTCTTCTATAGGAAGACGTGATAACGCATCCGCGTTAGCATGCCTGGAAGTGTTCCGAAACGTTATTTCAAAGTCCATTCCAGACAAGAACAGTGCGTAGCGCTGATGTCTTGCAGATGTCATCGTCGGTATTCCCTTGGTTGGACTGAGAATGGATAGCAAAAGCTGATGGTCCGTCATTAAAGTGGAATTTCTTCACTCCCCAAATCAATGCAAATGCTTCATTGTCAATCTGGCATAGTTACATTATGCTGATGTCAGTGAACGTGATGCGAATCCTGGTCTGTCAGTTCCATCTGCCAATATGTGAGACATCACTGCGCCGATTCCGTCAGCTGATGCGTCTAATTCCAACTTTATTGGCAACTGCAGTTCCTAGTGGGTTAGCACTTGATCGGAGCGTATCGTGCGCTTGGTTTCCGAGTACGCCTTCTCGCACCGTCCACCGCCATTCCCTGCCTTTCTCCAACATCTAGTTTAGTGGACACACTACTGTGGATATATCTGGCAGAAACCTATGGTAGTAGTTTAGCAGGCCTAGGTATGCCTTCAGCTGGGATACATTCTCCGGTTTGGGTGCATTGACTACACCATCGATCTTCTCAAGCATTTTGTGAAACCCCTCTTTATCGATTCTGTGTCGGCAGTACATGATTTTGCCTTTGAAGAATTCGCATTTCGTGATTACTGCCCTCTGATTGTAGTTGCGTAGACGTAAGAGGACTCGGTGCACGTTCGCTAGGAGCTCCTGATGAGTCTTCTCAGTAATGATGATATCATCCAGAATAATTTGTGTTCCTGGAATGCCTTGCAATATCTGGTCTATTTTTTTGCCAGATTGCAGGTGCAGACGCGACGCCAAATAACATCCCGATGTACTCAAATAGTTCTTTGTGAATGTTGATAGCAAGATACTTCCTTGACCCTCCTCCATTTCGAGTTGCATGTAAGCTTGACGGAGATCAATATTTGTGAATTTCGCACCGGCAGCGAGATTCGCGAAGATATCTTCGATCCGAGGGAAAGGATACTGGTCAACCTTCTGGGTTGATGGTGACTTTGAAATCACCGCAAATTTGTACCGATCCGTTCAGCTTAGTTACAGGCACGATGGGAGTTGATGGGAGTTGCCCACTTGTCCTGCCTTGTGAAATTAGGAGATGTCACCTCCTCGAGATGAAGTTTCGCCTTGGGTCCATTGATTTCGCCAAGTCCACCTTGAAAGACGTCTTTATACTCCAACTTCAATGCATCCAGTTGTTCCTGCATACTCCCTGTATGCTTCGTTGCAGTGATGTGCTTGGTGGACCTCCAGCCTAGCTTTATTTTGCCAAACCACTGACGCCCAAGCAATGCTGGCCCTCCATTTTAAAAAAAAAAGTGGCAAATTGTGTTGTTGTCCGTTGACATCTAGCATGACAAGTGGAGAGATTTCTTCGCCAGAATAGGTCTTTAAGACCACCGAAGTGTGCCGGGAAGTACTCACCGAACTCTTGTTTGTTTATCACAAACACTGCTGAACCGGTATGAAGCTCATTTCGCAATGGTGTACCAAATGATCTTTGTGTCAGGCGGTTTGTCCATCGCATGTATATCTAAAGCAGTCACATATACTTCTCAGCATCACTGTCGTAAACATCTTTGACAACGTGTACGTGTGCATGTTGGGAGCCTGCGTGTTTACCACCAGTGCTACTACACGATGAGTATCTATACTGGTGATGTTGGTTTCCATATGCATTGGAACGGCATACTGGTTTTATGTGTCCCTTCTGTTTGCATTTGTTACACTGTGTATCTTTGAAATTGCAATCATCCGAACAGTGTCCCGTCCGCGCACATCGGAAACATGGCTTGCTATATTGTCCCTTTATAGGCTTAACCTGGACTTTGTGTATAGCCGCACTAATTCTGTACTGCTTCAGCTCGGCACCTTCCTTGGTAGATGTCTCCATGACTACTACAATTTTTGCTGCACGATAAAAAATCATCGTGGGTTCCGACAACAATCGCTTGTGTGTGTGTGTGTGTGTGTGTGTGTGTGTGTGTGTGTGTGTGTGTGTGTGTGTGTGTGTGTGTGTGTGTGTGTGTGTGTGTGTGTGTGTGTGTGTGTGTGTGTGTGTGTGTGTGTGTGTGTGTGTGTGTGTGTGTGTGTGTGTGTGTGTGTGTGTGTGTGTGTGTGTGTGTGTGTGTGTGTGTGTGTGTGTGTGTGTGTGTGTGTGTGTGTGTGTGTGTGTGTGTGTGTGTGTGTGTGTGTGTGTGTGTGTGTGTGTGTGTGTGTGTGTGTGTGTGTGTGTGTGTGTGTGTGTGTGTGTGTGTGTGTGTGTGTGTGTGTGTGTGTGTGTGTGTGTGTGTGTGTGTGTGTGTGTGTGTGTGTGTGTGTGTGTGTGTGTGTGTGTGTGTGTGTGTGTGTGTGTGTGTGTGTGTGTGTGTGTGTGTGTGTGTGTGTGTGTGTGTGTGTGTGTGTGTGTGTGTGTGTGTGTGTGTGTGTGTGTGTGTGTGTGTGTGTGTGTGTGTGTGTGTGTGTGTGTGTGTGTGTGTGTGTGTGTGTGTGTGTGTGTGTGTGTGTGTGTGTGTGTGTGTGTGTGTGTGTGTGTGTGTGTGTGTGTGTGTGTGTGTGTGTGTGTGTGTGTGTGTGTGTGTGTGTGTGTGTGTGTGTGTGTGTGTGTGTGTGTGTGTGTGTGTGTGTGTGTGTGTGTGTGTGTGTGTGTGTGTGTGTGTGTGTGTGTGTGTGTGTGTGTGTGTGTGTGTGTGTGTGTGTGTGTGTGTGTGTGTGTGTGTGTGTGTGTGTGTGTGTGTGTGTGTGTGTGTGTGTGTGTGTGTGTGTGTGTGTGTGTGTGTGTGTGTGTGTGTGTGTGTGTGTGTGTGTGTGTGTGTGTGTGTGTGTGTGTGTGTGTGTGTGTGTGTGTGTGTGTGTGTGTGTGTGTGTGTGTGTGTGTGTGTGTGTGTGTGTGTGTGTGTGTGTGTGTGTGTGTGTGTGTGTGTGTGTGTGTGTGTGTGTGTGTGTGTGTGTGTGTGTGTGTGTGTGTGTGTGTGTGTGTGTGTGTGTGTGCGTTCCGAAGGTCACACACTAGTCTGTCTCGTATGGAATATAAAAAATTACTCCATATTCGCAATGTTCTGACAGTTTTTTATTTTTGCAACATTCTGCGCTACACTTTCTCCTGTTGGTCCCTCTTGTGGAATCTAAACCTTTCTACAATCACGAGAGGCTTAGTTGACAGATGCTGACTGAGTATCGCCGTTAACTGAGCTAAAATCTTAGTGCCAAGCAAACTGTACGTCTTTTCCCCGGTAAAGCTTAGCAAAGCCGGCACTTGTTTCACATATAGAATGTCGTTCGCCAGAAAATATATATAACATCGTGACAGTTCATCATTTGTCTTTCTTTTACCGACCTGTGTACGTGGATTGATGAGTTAGTTGAGTTATCCTCGTCGCCAGTGTAACGTATTTCGTCTAAATATGGGAGATATTGACAAAAACGACATAACTACAAGATGGCGAATTAGGGACTACTTTTTTATAGTCGTCAATTATGAATCGTAATGTAGTTCTAGATACACTACACTGACCACGCTTATCTTATGTCAAGCTGACATATCAAACTATTCACCACTCAAAACCAAACTACAATTATATCATGATTAGTGTGTATGAATTGAGGAAATTGTGAGATGCAGTATGTTTTTAATTGGTGCTGCAGGAAAGAGTCCAGGTTCGCAGGAGGTTCAGCCGTTCACAAGGACAACTTCGCTGTCAGCAGCGTCAGTGACACTTGATGCCTCCGTCAGTCACGGAGAGACAATCTACAGCATCGTCCGTTTCATCGACTTCGCTTCATCATGGGCGTTCTAGAAGGAGTACTGGAATATGTACAAGTACTCGTCATCACAGCGCTCTAGTAGGCCCGAGTACTTGAATATGTGCAAGTACTCGTCATCAGTTTTCACCATCACTACCACTACTTAAACAGTTACGCTGGCTTCCTGTTACTTATCGAATTTATTATAAGCTGTCCACCCTTACACATCTTGCTCTATATACACAACAACCACCCTACTTGGCTAGTCTACTGCATCTTTCAAATATCCCTAGCCAGCTCAGGTCATCAATTCATCAACATATTGTGCCTAAAACAAAATTTAACGAGCTTTCTCTGTCGATGCGCCTAGAGTCTAACATGAACTCCCCATCACTTTGAAACTATCTGAAACTATAGCTATCTTCCGAAAAAGACATATTATTCCAATTTGCATTTCCAACATAAAAATTCGGTTCTCCCTCGTTCTGATAATGACACATTTGATAATGAAACATTTAGAAACAATTGCCGGGGTGCAGGCGACAACACCAAATGATAATGAATCAATGTCTGTGGATCCATAAGGACTATAATCTCAATAGAACAATTAAAGTATCTATGAACACTGTGATCGTAAAGTCAACAAACCTAGATGAGGATAATCTTGTCTCTATTTTGTAGGTGAGTCTGCAGCAGCCAAACTCTGCCACGATCCTGCCGTGGAAGTCCATGGCCACTGCCAACCAACTGTTTGCCGAGCTGAGAGACCTCGGCTTCCAGTCTTACAAGACATACACACTGATGCTGCGAGCCACCAACCACGCTCACTTGACGAGTGACGTCATCACCTGCAACTTCACTGTTGAAACTGAGGCACCTCGAGTGACGAGTGAGTTTGACTCTATGACTTAAAGACTGCCAACCTAGACAACAAGCTCCAGATGGAGATTAAATATAGAATATAATTTTATTTGTCTATTGTATTTTACACATATATCTTACACAAAAGATGCGTAATACTTGACTAGACTATTAGAAATAAAATCGGCAAGGTAGTGATTGCAAGGAAGCATTTGTTTACTGTAGTTTACAACTGCTACATGCTTCTTTTACGGAGGTATGTCTGGTGACATTGGCAAACGTGGCCCTCCACGCAATTCTGTCATTTGTAGTTGTCAGCATCTGGGTGTCATTGGCTGCAACTGTTTTTGTTCTTAATATATGTCCTAAAAATTGCAGAGGTCTTCTTATAATGTCCTGTCATTTTCTTTGCTGTCCTACTCTTTATGGAACTTCATCATTTGTAATGCTAAGAGAAAAATGAATTGTGTTTCACCTTCAGTTCCCAGACAACTTTTCATTATATATTATAATTGATTTTTTATTTTGTTTCCCAGATGTGTCTCTCAAACTCATCACTTCTGTGCGAGATTAACATAGGTATGAATATAGGTATTTTAGCACTGCATATCCTAATAACTGTCTTTTCTCGCTTATTTGTACTGTTCATGTGGTAGCATTCCAGGAAGAGACTAAAAGTAGCAACACGCGATTGTCTAAGTGAATGTAAGCTGTCTATTACAACTAACTTTTAGTAGACAACTTTCGTTGATCAACAATATGTAGATGAGTTGATCCAACTGTCCACGTGACCATGTTGAAGTTGTTGCTTTTCAAAATAGTTAAAATAAATGTATAAATCAAAGTTTTACGTGGAAAATTATGAAGGGGATTTGAGAAATCCTAACCTGAGCACGCTTCGTGCACATCTTTGCAAATTGTAAACTCACCATTGAATATAATATGATATTGCTGTATATCATAATTAACCGTACAACTATCTTACACATTATAAAGTTGTTGTTATGTACATGTGAAAGAACCTATGTTAGATATGTTGTACTTCCAGTGGTTGTTAATCCAATGTAATTTGAACCAGTCTTGTTAACAAATGCAAATGCATTTTAGTGTTGTGCATTTGAATGCAGCCATGAAATGTTCAGTGCATTTGACTGTATGCCATAAACATTTGCAAGACAATCACCAAAACAATTGAGTTTTCAAATTCATACATAAATGCTTAAATACTGTACTCGACATATTAAGCGTGTGTGTCCTAATTAGTGTACACCCCTTTTTATCAGCAGGATCCATAATTATCTTAATATGACTAGTGCGAAAAGGTCGACATCTGGTCTTATGCAGTTGGCACAACTTTTCAGTTTTACTACACTAGTAACCAAATGACGCCATTATTGTCAATAAAAAAATGGCGTACGCTTATAAGAACTGATTCGTTGACATTTTTAAGAGGACTGTATCCTTATTATGGTAAATACTGTATTTATTATTGCTAGATGCCGCACTTGATATACAGGTTGATGGCATAGCTTTATACAACTCATATTGTGTATCATACACTTGATATACAGGTTGATGGCATAGCTTTATACAACTCATATTGTGTATCATACACTTGATATACAGGTTGATGGCATAGCTTTATACAACTCATATTGTGTATCATACATAAATGTTTGATTATTATTCATTATGAATTGGTGATTACTAATCATGAATAAAATGTACATTTACAAATATAATACAAATACAAAATATTTTAAATTGATTCAAATGCATTTGGAAATGCATAACAAAAACATGTGCATTTGAATATGACCGCAAAACATTTGTATTTGAATGGGATTCTGGAAATAGGCAATGGCATTTGAATAAATTGAAACATTTGCATTTAAATGCGTTGACACGCACTTGTTAGCACGCCTGGTTTGAGCGTAACAAATACATGATTTATGTGTACTTGATATATATTTGAGGCATGACACCAGGTGGCACTGACATCCTGTCGTGGATGGAAACGGAACTAACGACATTACGGATCACTGATTGTGATGCCTTGTGGTGAATAGATATTGGTAATCGACAATAAAGAGTACAGATAACGAACCTTTATTCATTGGCATTACATTGTGTTCTCCCGCATCCACTCTCCGTCTCGCTTCCCGGGTTACACCGGTATGTATCAAAATAATATAATTACTAATATGACATTAGGACATTACACCGATGTGGACTACACAAAGGAGCATCACGTGAAACTGACCGCTGTCAACAAGGCTGGACTCTACTCGACTCGCACATATTCTGTCACCTATCAGGCTCTGTGTGGTGACACTATTTATGGTTGTTACTGCTTCTTCAAACTGACCGAGACTTAGCACATGTAATAAACACTAAGGTTTCTTAGATTTACATTACTCTTGCATGAATATGCTAATGTTTAAGTATCCGAGTAAATGTTTTATATATTTGGGTGTAATATTGTGCTGCATCATTGTAATAATTACCTAACACAATTGTAACAAGTGAATATTGAAATCTTAATTTATCATTATAATGTATGTTTTATGAATATATATATATATATATATATATATATATATATATATATATATATATATATATATATATATATATATATATATATATATATATATATATATATATATTATATGTGTGTGTATATATAGTTATACTGTGATATTATCCATATAGTTGATATCAATCATTTCTGAAACTCGTGATAACATTGCCAGGAATCCTTATTTTATTAAATGACAATACTTGATTTATTATGTATTGTAAAGACTAATTAGAGTGGATTGCTCTAATGTGTCCTTCATATTTTATGAAACTTTACATCTCTTTTGTTCACTTCTATTCCAAACGTGTATCGACAAAGGTCATCAGATCTGAACATGATTTATCCTAATCATAACACGTAGAATAACACGAAAGTCGTGTATTGTAATTTACTTCAATTAAGGAATCGCTGCAACGTTGATCTCGATTGTGACATTTACATGTGCAATACTATGTATGGGCCACGTTTCATGCAAAACAGGTTCAATTATTAGTAAACGTAAACGTATTTTTGTGGAATGATTTTTTCAGCAAACAGCTACAACCAGAAAAATATGGCACAGATTAAAATGTTTGCACAGTAACAACATTCGTTGTGTTATTGTTTTTTATTATTTAAGCTATGCATGTATTATAAAGATAAATACTGATTAGAAATTTGTATAACAGTTGTTGAGAAGCTTTCCCAATTAATCCTTCATAATGCTGGAGCATAATATCCATATGTAGTTTTATATTTGATAGCGAGTGACATCTCCTGAAACATAATTTAGCAGCTTGTATGGCAGAATATGTTTCACTAGTTGTTACTAATTCGACAGTTGGCAACACCTTGCAGTCTACAATTTTCCGCACGTAGATGCCGTTCATTAGTTCTAACTCATTCGGCAGATGGTAGCACGTTACGGTCTCCACTTGCTATTCCCGCCAAGCAATAATGGTTTGGCGGGAATTTGTTCTAATTCATTCGGTAGGAGGCAGCACCTTACGGTCTCCACAACTTCCCGCCAAATAAGATTCTAACTCATTCGGTAGATGGCAGAAAGTAGTCTTAAGGTGACCGTAACGTGCTGCCACCTTTCGAATGAGTTACAAAAAATTAACCTTTGCATTCGCGCAAGTGTTTCCGTAGTTTGCCGACAGTTGACGACGACATTTGCATGTTTAGTCGTAATTTATTATCGCTCACTCGATCAGTGATCATGTTTCTTCTTCTTTTTTATTACTTATCGTCACATTTGTTCTGCCAGAAATGATTATGAATTATGAACATTAGTATCATCTACAATGATATTAATGTTCTCTACAGCGTACATGATTTGATAAATACTACCCGCCACGGTAACGTTAATTTGTTATTTTCAATTTGCATTTCATCATTCATGTGTCGATGTGAGGAACGCTTTATTATTATAACTTATATAGTGAAAGCGGACAACAAATTATATCGACAATTTAGTCGGATTATATACACTGCAGACATTATTTAGTATAATATACAGCTTTATTGTATTATAAATATACTACGCGTGATTGATGCCAATGTCAATGACGGAATTAGTAATGTAGCTTAACCTTAAAAAAGAAGCTAGTTTCTCGTCCGGACTTTCGTTTTGTTTTTAAAGAAAGAGGGAGGCTCTTATTATTATTACTATTTCTGCATTTTTTTACTTTCGAATATGGCCACCATGTCTTAGATGCTCACTGTGGTTGATTTAAAGGTAAGCTGTAGTTTTATCGATGTAATAATATGGAACATGCCAGGGCAGTGTCAGCCTGCCATTCCATTTGTAAATTAGCAAATACAACACTTTTTAGCAGGAATGGCAGATAAAACATTTACGTTAATGGAATATGGCACATACGTACGTTTAACTAGAAACACACAAGAAGCAAACACAACACTGAATGTATAGTTGTGAATGTCATGTGTAAGTTTGGCCAAGGTTTTATTAGTTTGTATCACAAGCATGTAACTGAATGATATTTATACAGATTGAGGCTGGAATGTAAATGAATATACGTAAAGACTGTCTACAGTTCTTATTTTAAACTCTGTAGAATGCACATACATCCATACACCTTCTATAATGTATAGAGTGAACTGAAAGAGTATAACAGCACTTCAGATGGCATGTTTTGGACAGAGATTCTTTCACAGAACTGAAGAGAAAAAAAGTTAAATAATAATTTTTTTCAATAGTAAATAATAAAAAAGGAGGCGCCTGCCAAAAAGGAAGCGGGCGGGGATGAGAAACTAGTTTCTTTTATTACTAAGCCTAATGATCAAATGATTGTTAATGTGAAAGCAAAATAAAAGTCATGGTTTTGGGGCTATGCGCCTAATAAAGATACAGTAAATAAAAACTAACTACATACGTGCAACTAAAATCCAGAATATCGTGCCAGTGGTTTATTCAGAATGTGTTCTAAAAGTTGGGGAATCCAGTCATTTCTCTGGATGGCTGAGCAGTGATATTTTAACCAGCACGACCGATAAGTGCATCCGCAGTTCTATAAAGTGACGTATTAAGGGAAGCTGGCATACACAGAAATAATGCAGCTTCAAACAAACATGATATCTGGCCAGAAAGAAGACAAAGGCCAAAATATGTTACATAAGTTGAGTTTGGATGTAAATAGCATGGCCATATACTATTGGCAAGCATGGGAATAGGTGTATATGAATATATTTTCATTTGGCGAGTGAATATTGCCAGAATACCACACTCGTGTTATCGAACTGTATGGCGCAGTCCATGAAATTAAGATGTGTGTTCAACAAAGTTTTCCTAGTAAACCACTGGCATGATATTCTTAAGTGTAGTTACAAATGGTTATGTTTCAGTAAAAGTTATAAATGCATAGGCCAAAAAACATTACTTGTTTTCCCTTAAAAAGGAAATTTGAGATATAATACAGGTGATGTCTATAGGCAAAGTGCCGGGTTATGATAGTGTAAGTAATGAACATTTTAAAAATGCGAATGAAAAACTTCATGTTCTCATGTCACTTTTATATAGCAGTATATTAATTCACGTTTTTTTATCGGATGCTATGATAATTAAAAAAATAAGGCTTCCATTTGCTTTTGCGTAAACATTTTGTACAGGCGTATTGTGTACAGGCGTATTGTGCTCCATATTTCAACTTTCCATTCAGTACTACAGTAGTTCTCAACAACAACTCATTATTCAAGCAATCGTCAATAATCTACAGTGACAGTACAATTTCATTTGAATGTACACCACAACATGCCAGCCAGTATTAAGAGGGACACAAGAAATAATTTCAGATTTGGTCAAACCAGATAATAACAGTTACTTGTTTCAAGTGTATAATTTCATCATGTCGGGCTCTCAGTCGAGAGAACCCGGGTTCGAATCCTCTTGCTGGCGTTTCGAAACTTTGGCAATTTCGTTCATCCTACATTGCCAGAGTTCAGTGAGCTGTATAAATGAGTACCTGACAGAGGTGGATATCTGAACGTATAGTCTTCGTGCAATAATTGCAGCATGGCTGAATGCTTCCCAGAGAGGTTGAGATGTTTGTTTGTTTGTCAGGTGGTGAAGTGTAAAGCGTTTTGAGCAGTCCCGAGAACTGGATATTTATATATATATATATATACATGTATATATATATATACATACACACACACATATATGTATATACACACACATTTGGCAAAACTAGGCAGTCAACCTATGAGTGGCGAATCATCAGTACATTGTCATCCAATATATTTATTAAGTCTTGTCCTTCCCCATATAAATTATTGTACCTGGTATACAAAATAACAAAACTAAGGAAGTGGGCCACAAGAATGCTAATAAACAGTCGGTATATAATGCACACACTTTTATCAATTGCTAAAACGTGTGAAACTGCTATGTCAAAGTTGAGGATATCTTTAAACGACAATAATTAAAATGTTATCACTAATAGAAAGCTCTGAATACCTACAAAATATAAGGATAATACCTAATTCTGGTGCGCATGCATATGGCACCAGAAGTCGTGGAAATATCAACATTGAAAGTACAAACACTGAACTAACAAACCAAAGGATTACAAATAGCTGTGAAAAATGTTGAGAATGTTTGATGGTCACGTTTTCTTATAATCAGACAAAACGTTAACATGGCCACCAATGCAATTCTCAACAGTGGTCTGACTCCTATAAATAATAACTATAAAGCGTTCCTCACCACGACACATGAAAATTTAAAATAACAAGTTAACGTTAATATGTGGCTGGTAGTATTTATCAAATCGTTGAAATTTAATATCATCGTAGACAGATAATAATTTAGGGCAGAACAAATAATAAGAAAGAAGAAGAAAATTATGCTTTCTCAGCACTTATCGAGTGAGCTATAATAAATTACGAATAAACTGTCGACAAACTACGGAAACGCGCGAATAGAACGTTGAATTCAACGTTGAACTCATTCGAAAGGTGGCAGCACGTTACGGTCGCTTCTATACTACTTGCTGCCACCTTACCGAATGAGTTAGAATTAATTAACTGTATTCCCGCCGAATAAGATTGGCGAGCTTAGGGGCGGAGTTCCACTCCTCATTATCGTAAGCGCCGATTTGGGCTTTCCGTAGCCAAATGGCTACGGAACTAATAACTTAAGTTTTTAAACCGACACGCACTAACCGTTTCACATATGTATTCTGACACTTGGGCGTCAAGAAACTGACGAAATATGCTCCAAATAATTATTTATGAGTACTTTTATCGGTGACATAGAAAACATTTCACAATTAGCCGCCATACTGTGCACGTGATGTTGCCTTTGGGTCACATGGTCAAATGCGATTTCGTGTAGAATGAGGCCAAAGTGGGCCAGCAGCACAGATATAAATAAAACACCCGTTAGTAAGTTAGTAGTTTATGGGGGGGGGGTGATTATTGGTGTAACTCTATGCCCAATAGACGGCAATTCTTAGCATGACCTTACATTGATCTACGAGAATCCCGTTTGGTAATCTCGCTCACAACAACATCAGGTTATATACACATTTTGACAAGCACATGGGTTCTGACAAAAAGGTAATAATTTCACACTTACATGGTTATTGTCAGGTAACTTTAGTGATATACATATAAGAATGCATACACACATGAAAGACAAATTTATTGCGCTGTTTATGGCGCTTTTGTAAGGTTTCATGAAAATACTTACGTTTCTGCCGAGCGAGATCTTACAACAGGAACAACCAGATCGAAAACATTTTTATGGAAATTGACTGCCCAGGCGAGATGTTGTCTTGTAGACTGTAAGGTGCTGCCTCCTACCGAATGAGTTTGAACAAATTCCCGCCAAACAATTATTGTATGGCCGGAATATCAGGTGGAGACCGTAACGTGCTTCCATCTGCCGAATGAGTTAGAACTAATAAAAACCATTCTGCCATACAAGCTAAATTGTTTTGGGAGATGTCATTCTCTATCAAAAAAACTACATTTTATATAGAAACGATGCTCCACTATTACAAAGGATTAATTGTTTGTTGTTAGGGAAAGTGTCTTAACAACAGTTATACAAATTTCAAATCAGTATTCATCTTTATAATAAACGCGTAGCTTAAATTAAAAAAAAACAACAACACAACGAAAGTTGTCACAGCGCAAACAGTTTAATCAACCTGTGCCATGTTTCTCTGGTTGTAACTGTTTGCTGAAAAACACATTCCACAAAAATAAGTTCATGTTTACTAATAAATGAAACTGTTTTGCATGTCCCATACATAATAGTACATGTAAATGTCAGAATGGAGAACAATGTTGCAGCAACTACTTAATTGTAGTAAATTGTAGTAATTGTAGTGCACGACTTTCGTGTTATTGTAGTGCACGACTTTCGTGTTATTCTACGTGTTATAACTTCAGTAAATCATATTCAGATCTGATGACCTTTGCCGATACACGTTTGGAACAGAAAAAGGTATGTAAAGTATCAAGGAAACAGTAACGCAGTCCACTCTAATTAGTCTACAGTATATAATAATCAAATATTGTTACAAAAAAATAAGTTAATGTTTACTGATAATTGAACCTGTTTCCAATTAAACGTGGCCCATATATAGTAGTGCATTTGTAACATCAGTATTGAGAACTATGTTGTAGCGATTCCTTAATTGTAGTAAAATGTAGCGTGCACGGCATTCATGTTATTCTACAGGTTATAACTGCAGTAATTCATACTCAGATGACCTTTGCTGATACATGCTTGGAATCGTGGTGCAAAAAAAAACATTTAAAGTTCATAAAATATCAAGGACTATAGAACACAGTAAAGCAGTTTACTCTAATTAGTCTTTTTAGAATACATAATAATAAAATAAAAAAATTGTCTATATTGACAATGAAACAAATTAATATTACAAGTTTCAGAAATGAAGGATATAACCCTTTTAAACTGAAATGTTAATTAAAAATGCATGCGATGATCTTCACTACATTGTTAATATAAGTTTGAACACATCAGTTTATATAGATTCATAAAACAGACATTATAATGATACATTCCGATTTCAATACACACTGTTAGGTAATTATTACAATGATGCAGCACAATATTATTAGCACACTCATACAAGAGTAATATAAATCTAAGAAACGGAAGTGTTCATGACATGTGTCAAGTCTCGGTCAGTTTGACCAAGCAGTAACATCCACGGTCAGTGTCATCACACAGAGCCTGCCAGTGGGGAGTAGGTGACAGGATATGTGCGGGTCAAGTAGAGTCCAGCCTTGTTGACAGCGGTCAGTGTCACGTGATGCTCCTTGGTGTAATCCACACCGGTGATCCGTAATGTCGTTAGTTCCGTTTCCATCCACGACAGGATGTCAATGCCACCTGGTGTCATGCCTGAAATATAAATCACATACATTTGTTACGTTCAAATTAGGCGTGTTAACAAATGTGTGTCAATGCATTTTAATCACGTATATTTTATATACATAATTAAAATTATTGATTGAACGCATTTGAATGCAAATGTTTCAATTTATTCAAATGCAATTGCTATTTTCCGCATTCAAATGCAAGTTAAAATAATTACGGATCCTGCTGAGTAAAAAGGTGGGGTACACTAATTAGGACATGTACGCTTAATAGGTCGAATACCATTTTTAAACATTTGGGTGAAATTGAAAAATTCACATGTTTTGGGGTTGTCTTCAAATGCAAATGTTTAGGACATGCATTCAAATGCACTGAACATTTCATGGCTGCATTTGAATGTGCATTCAAATGCACAACATTCAAATGCATTTTCTAACAAGACTGGTTTAAATTACATTGGATTAACAACCACTGGAAGTACAACATATCTAACATAGGTTCTTTCACATGTACATAACAAAAACATTAGAATTTGTAAGATAGCTATAATTCGTAAGATAGCTATATGGTTCAGTGTTACATACAGCAACATCAAAATTATATTCATTGGTGAGCTTACAATTTGCAAAGATATGTACGAAGCTTTCTCAGAAAAGGTTAGGATTTCTCAAATCCCCTTCATAATTTTCCATGTAAAACTAACTATTATAACTATTATGAAATGCTATAACTTCAACATGGTCACATGGACAGTTGGATCAACTCACCTACATATTGTAGATCAACGAATGTTATCTGCTAAAGGTTAGTTGTAATAGACGGCTTACATTCACTTAGACAGTGTTATCTGTTAAAGGTTAGGGAGGGGTGATATGTACATGAAGGATGGGCTTCATTTAAGTGGAAAGGGGGCGGCAGTATTCGCGGACAAACTTTCAGCAGCAGTAGATAGCGACTTGGGTACAATGACAAATATTTTTGGAAGTAAACATTCTTTAAACTAGAAGTGCAGGGGGGTTACCTAGAGGTGTCTCAAGCAGAACAAGAGACCACTAGCACAGATAAACCAATATCAAATCATCCGAAAAACATCTCTGAAAAAGGTTATAGATGTGTATGTTTAAATGCAAGGAGCATAGTAAATAAGAAAAACGAATTAAACATTATGGTAGAAGATATTGACCCTCACATAATTGGTATAACTGAATCATGGGCCAACATAGATATAACAGATGCTGAATTAGGACTGACAGGATACGTAATGTTTAGGAAAGATCGAATAGGAAGAAGGGGCGGGGGAGTTATTTTATATGTTAAAGAATCTATTCAGGCTTATGAAATGAAACTAGAAAGGGAAGCAGATTGCGATGAAGCTGTTTGGTGCAAAATTGTTTCAGGAAATTCAAAATTAACTGTTGGATTAGTTTACCGAAGTCCAAACATAAACGAAGAGGACAACACAAAAATAAAAAACGCTATAAAGGAAGTTAGTAAAGGGGAATGTATCATAATGGGAGATTTTAACCATGGACACATACAATGGAATTCTCTAGAGAGCACAGGGATTGAGGATCAACAATTTCTATGTTTAATCCAGGATAGCTTTCTTACTCAGCACGTACTAGAACCAACCAGGGAGAAAATGTATTAGATATAGTTTTGTCATCACAAAAAGAATTAGTGGACAATGTAAAAATATTTGAACCATTGGGTAATAGTGACCATAATCAAATACATTTTGACATCAATGTAAAATCAGAAAGTAAAAATAAGAAAACGTACAAGAGAAACTTCTACAAAGGTAACTACAAAGATATGAGAAAATACTTAGCACAGCTAGATTGGAATAACATGCTGATGAATAAGACTGCAATTGAATGTTGGAATATTCTAAAATATGAAATTGAGAGTATCATTGATAAATTTGTTCCCTTCCGAAAACAAGGAAAACGGTGTAGAAAGAAACACGTGTCAAAAGAGGCAATTAGAAAAATAATGCTAAAACAAACTATGTGGAGGGTTTATAGGCGTACCAGAAAGGAAGAAGACTATGCAAAATACAAAGAGGCACTTAATGCAGCTACAACTGAAATCAGACAATCTAAAAGAAGCTATGAGCAAAAACTGGCATGTAACATAAAAACTGACAGCAAGAGTTTTTATGCATATGTCAGGAGTAAACAAAACGTACAAGACAAGGTTGGACCTCTAGAAGACAGTGCTGGAAATATAATATCACAGGGGTTTTTAATGGCGGAAGACCTAAATGGTTACTTCAGTTCAGTGTTTACAAAAGAAGATATTAGTTCATTACCAGTTGCTGATGCTAAATTTCAGGGGACTAAATCTGACTATTTAGGACCGTTAGTTGTAACTCCAGAATTGGTAGCTAGGAAAATAAAGGCAATGAAGGATAACAAATCACCGGGAGTGGATGGGATTCCTCCAAAATTACTAATGGAAACAGTAGATCAAATCAGTATACCACTTGCAAGAGTATTCAACTTGTCATTAAAAGAGGGAGTTGTTCCGTTTGAATGGAAAGAAGCAAACATCATACCATTATTTAAAAAGGGTTCGAGAAATGAGTCAGAGAATTACAGACCAGTGAGTTTAACGTCAGTGATTTGTAAATTATTAGAAAGGTTAATTAAAGACCATATGGTGGACTTCCTCGTTAAGCATAAATTATTAAATTCATCTCAACATGGATTCCTTAAAGCGAGGTCATGCTTAACAAATGTGTTATGTTTTTTGGAAGAAATCACTAAGTGGATAGACGAGGGATCGCCAGTAGATATTATCTACTTAGATTTTCAGAAAGCTTTTGACAAAGTGCCACATCAAAGATTGCTACTTAAATTAAAAGCCCATGGTATCGGGATAGCATAACTGACTGGATAGAACAATGGCTGACTGACAGAAGACAACGAGTTGTAGTAGATGGCGAAGTTTCAAATTGGAAATCGGTTTTGAGTGGGGTACCTCAAGGATCAGTATTAGGACCTATATTATTCTTAATTTATATCAATGACTTGGACGACAGTATAACAAGTAACGTACTGAAATTTATGGACGACACAAAACTGTTTAGAAAGGTTAATACTGATGGTGATAAACAACATTTACAAAACGATCTAGACAGATTAGTGAAATGGTCTGAGAAATGGCAGATGCTGTTCAATTTTGGGAAATGTAAATGCCTACATACAGGACATGGGAACTTGAATGTAAACTATAAAATGGGAGCTACTGTTCTTGGTACTACTGTAAAAGAAAAGGACTTAGGAGTTACAATAAGCGCTGATATGAAAGTTTCAGAGCAGTGTGGTATTGCAGCTTCAAAGGGTAATCAAATTCTTGGATTGATTAGAAGAAACATAACATACAAGGGAAAAAGTTAATTATACCTCTTTATAAAGCAATAGTTAGACCTCATTTAGAATACTGTATACAAGCATGGAGACCATATCGTAAGAAGGATATAGATACGCTTGAACGCATACAAAGGAGAGCAACTAAAATGATTCCAGAACTTAGAGACCTTAGTTATGAAGAACGCCTGAAAGAATGTGGTTTAACAACTCTAGAGACAAGGAGGTTAAGAGGAGATCAGATTGAAGTTTTTAAGATATTGAATGGGTATGAAAATATTGATAGAAATATGTTTTTCTCACTCAAGAAGGATAGCAGAACTAGAGGACATGAGGTAAAATTAGTAAAGGATCAATGTAGATTGGACATCAGGAAGCACTCGTTCTCACAGAGGACAGTAAATGAATGGAACAAACTGTCTACAGATTGTGTAACTGCTAGCAGCGTGAATATGTTTAAAAACAAGGTTGACACATATATCAGAAGGGCGGGTTATAAGTAGGTGAACATTGTTGGACTCTCGATAAGCCAATGGCTTCCTTGTCCACTTGCCATCTGGGCCTTTGGCTTGGATGGCAAATCTTGTTAAATCTTGTTAAAGTTGTAATTGGCAGCTTACATTCACTTAGACGGTGTTATCTGTTAAAGGTTAGTTGTAATTGGCAGCTTACATTCACTTAGACAGTGTTATCTGTTAAAGGTTAGTTGTAATTGGCAGCTTACATTCACTTAGACAGTGTTATCTGTTAAAGGTTAGTTGTAATTGGCAGCTTACATTCACTTAGACAGTGTTATCTGTTAAAGGTTAGTTGTAATTGGCAGCTTACATTCACTTAGACAGTGTTATCTGTTAAAGGTTAGTTGTAATTGGCAGCTTACATTCACTTAGACGGTTTTATCTGTTAAAGGTTAGTTGTAATTGGCAGCTTACATTAACTTAGACAGTGTTATCTGTTAAAGGTTAGTTGTAATTGGCGGCTTACATTCACTTAGACGGTGTTATCTGCTAAAGGTTAGTTGTAATAGACGGCTTACATTCACTTAGACGGTGTTATCTGCTAAAGGTTAGTTGTAATAGACGGCTTACATTCACTTAGACGGTGTTATCTGCTAAAGGTTAGTTGTAATAAACGGCTTACATTCACTTCGACAGTGTTATCTGCTAAAGGTTAGTTGTAATAGACGGCTTACATTCACTTAGACAGTGTTATCTGTTAAAGGTTAGTTGTAATAGACGGCTTACATTCACTTAGACGGTTTTATCTGTTAAAGGTTAGTTGTAATTGGCAGCTTACATTCACTTAGACGGTGTTATCTGTTAAAGGTTAGTTGTAATTGGCAGCTTACATTCACTTAGACAATCGTGTGTTGCTACTTTTTAGTAGACAACATGAACACTGCATATAGGCGAGAAAAGGCAGTGTGATTCAGGATGCGCGCAGTGCTAGAATCATAGAATGTCATACCTATGTTGATCTCGTACAGAAGTGATGAGTTGCTGGTAAACATGCCGGTCCAGTCAAGGTTCAATATCCACCGCTGAGGCCAGTGACTCTGGAGTGACGCATCTGGGAAACAAATGAAACATCCATGATAATATATTATAATGAAAAGTTGGCTGGGAAGTGAAGGTGAAACACGATTCATTTTTCCCTTAGCATTACAAATGACAAGGTTCCATAAAAAGTAGGACAGCAAAGACAATTACAGGAAATGATAAAGATACCTGTAATTTTTACGACATATTAAAAAAACAGTTATTGAATAAAAAATAAAGCTAGAGGCTGCCAGAGAATAAATACATTAGTTGTCTAAACAAATCTAAAACCAGCCAATGACACCCAGATGTTGATGACTGCACATGATAGAATTGCGTGGAGGGTCACGATCGCCAACGTCACCAGACATGGCTCTGTAAAAAGAAGCATGTAGCAGGGCCATGATAGCCAATGTCACCAGACATGACTCCGTAAGGAGAAGCATGTAGCAGGGACACGATCGCCAATGTCACCAGACATGGCTCCGTGTGAAGAAACATGTAGCAGGGCCACGATCGCCAATGTCATCAGACATGACTCCGTAAGGAGAAGCATGTAGCAGGGCCACGATCACCAATGTCACCAGACATGGCTCCGTATGAAGAAACATGTAGCAGGGCCATGATCGCCAACGTCACCAGACATGACTCCGTAAGGAGAAGCATGTAGCAAGGTGACGATCGCCAATGTCACCAGACATGGCTGCGTATGAAGAAACATGTAGCAGGGCCATGATCGCCAACGTCACCAGACATGGCTCCGTAAGGAGAAGCATGTAGCAGGGCCATGATCGCCAATGTCACCAGACATGACTCCGTAAGGAGAAGCATGTAGCAGGGTCACGATCGCCAATGTCACCAGACATGGCTCCGTATGAAGAAACATGTAGCAGAGCCATGATTGCCAACGTCACCAGACATGACTCCGTAAGAGGAAGCATGTAGCAGGGCCAAGATTGCCAACGTCACCAGATATGGCTCCGTAAGAGGAAGCATGTAGCAGTCGTAAAACTATAGTAAAAAATTTAGATTTTTTTTCTAAGTCTAATGCATCTTTCGTGTAAGATGCATGTTTAAAATACAATAGACAAATATATCCTTAATGGAGTTGACATACAAATGATCCACATCTGGAGCTTGTTGTCTAGGTTGGTGATCTCTTAAGTCATAGAGTCAAACTCACTCGTCACTCGAGGTGCCTCAGTTTCAACAGTGAAGTTGCTGGTGATGACGTCACTCATCAAGTGAGCGTGGTTGGTGGCTCGCAGCATCAGTGTGTATGTCTTGTAAGACTGGAGGCCGAGGTCTCTCAGCTCGGCAAACAGTTGGTTGGCAGTGGCCATGGACTTCCACGGCAGGATCGTGGCAGAGTTTGGCAGCTGCAGACTCACCTACAAAATACAGACGTGATTCTACTCATCTAGAGACAAGAGTTGTTGACTTTACCATCACAGTGTTCCTAAATACTTTACTTTTTCTGGTGAGATTATAGTCTTTTTGAAAATTAATTCATCATCATTTGGTGTTAGCGACCGTACCCCGGTAATGTTTCTAAATGTTTCATGTGTTCTGCTGTGATGACAAGTACTTGTGTATATTGAAGTACTCCTACTCCAGCGTTGTGATGACAAGTACTTGTGTATATTGATGTACTCCTACTCCAGCGCTGTGATGACAAGTACTTGTGTATATTGAAGTACTCCTACTCCAGCGTTGTGATGACAAGTACTTGTGTATATTGAAGTACTCCTAGTCCAGCGTTGTGATGACAAGTACTTGTGTATATTGAAGTACTCCTACTCCAGCGCTGTGATGACAAGTACTTGTGTATATTGAAGTACTCCTAGTCCAGCATTGTGATGACAAGTACTTGTGTATATTGATGTACTCCTACTCCAGCGCTGTGATGACAAGTACTTGTGTATATTGAAGTACTCCTACTCCAGCGCTGTGATGACAAGTACTTGTGTGTATTGAAGTACTCCTAGTCCAGCATTGTGATGACAAGTACTTGTGTATATTGAAGTACTCCTACTCCAGCGCTGTGATGACAAGTACTTGTGTATATTGAAGTACTCCTACTCCAGCGTTGTGATGACAAGTACTTGTGTATATTGAAGTACTCCTACTCCAGCGCTGTGATGACAAGTACTTGTGTATATTGAAGTACTCCTAGTCCAGCGTTGTGATGACAAGTACTTGTGTATATTGAAGTACTCCTAGTCCAGCGTTGTGATGACAAGTACTTGTGTATATTGAAGTACTCCTACTCCAGCACTGTGATGACAAGTACTTGTGTATATTGAAGTACTCCTACTCCAGCGCTGTGATGACAAGTACTTGTGTATATTGAAGTACTCCTACTCCAGCGCTGTGATGACAAGTACTTGTGTATATTGATGTACTCCTACTCCAGCGTTGTGATGACAAGTACTTGTGTATATTGAAGTACTCCTACTCCAGCGTTGTGATGACAAGTACTTGTGTATATTGAAGTACTCCTACTCCAGCGCTGTGATGACAAGTACTTGTGTATATTGAAGTACTCCTACTCCAGCGTTGTGATGACAAGTACTTGTGTATATTGAAGTACTCCTACTCCAGCGCTGTGATGACAAGTACTTGTGTATATTGAAGTACTCCTAGTCCAGCGCTGTGATGATGAGTACTTGTAATAATAATAATAATTATCTTTTATGGCGCCTATATATTCTCAGGAACCTGAGCTCAGAGGCACAACAAAACAGAATCATTAAGCATAATCATTTTAACAAGATTTAACAAGATTTAACAAGATTGCCATCTCGAACAACAAGTTCCAGATGGCAAGTGGACAAGGAAGCCATTGGCTTATCGAGAGTCCAACAATTTTCTCATCTATGTGTAGCCCGCCCTTATCAGATATCTGTCAATTCTATTTTTAAACATATTCACACTACTAGCATTAACACAATCATTTGGCAGTTTGTTCCATTCATTTATCACCCTCTGTGAGAAAGAGTACTTTCTCATGTCCAACCTACACTGTTCCTTAACTAATGCTGCTTTGTGTCCTCTGGTTCTACTGCCTTCTTTAAGTTTGAAGAACATATTCCTATCAACATCCTCATAACCGTTCACTATTTTAAACACTTCTATTTGGTCTCCTCTTAGTCTCCTGGTCTCTAGTGTTGTCAAACCACATTGTAATAAGCGACTTTCGTAACTAAGGTCTCTTAATTCTGGAATCATCTTAGTTGCTCTTCGTTGTATTCTTTCTAGCTTATCTATGTCTTTTTTACGATATGGCCTCCATGCTTGAATACAATATTCCAAATGTGGTCTAACTATTGCTTTGTACAGGGGTACAATTAGATGTTTCTCCTTATACGTGATAGTTCTTCTAATTAGGCCTAGAATTTGATTTCCTTTCGAAGCAGCAATCCCACATTGCTCTGAAACTTTCATGTCAGCATTAAATGTTACTCCTAAATCCTTTTCTTGTGTGGTTCTACCTAGTACAGCATCCCCCATTTTATATTCCTCGTCCATATTTCCATGTCCTATGTGTATACATTTACACTTCCCAAAATTGAATAACATTTGCCATTTTTCTGACCATTTAACTAATTTTTCTAGATCATCCTGTAAACTTTGTTTATCTGTATCATTAGTAACCTTTCTGAATACTTTTGTGTCATCTGCAAATTTGAGTACTTTGCTAGATATGTCATCCTCCAAATCATTTATATATATTAAAAACAGTATAGGGCCTAACACTGATCCCTGTGGTACCCCACTCAAAACAGATTTCCAGTTTGAAATCTTACCATCTACTATTACTCTCTGTCTTCTGTGTGTAAGCCACTTTTCTATCCAGTTGATTACATCATTGCCTATACCATGGGCTTTTAGTTTAAGTAACAATCTTTGATGTGGCACTTTATCGAAAGCTTTCTGAAAATCTAAGTAGACAACATCCACTGGTGACCCGTGATCTACCCACTTTGTAATTTCTTCTAAAAAACATAAGAGATTGGTTAGACATGACCTTGCTTTTAGGAATCCATGTTGAGACGTATTTATTAATTTATGTTTTATGAGAAATTCCACCATGTGGTCTCTAATTAATGTTTCAAGTAATTTACATACAACTGATGTTAAACTCACTGGTCTGTAATTTTCTGGCTTCTTCCTCGATCCCTTCTTAAACAGCGGCGTAATGTTTGCTTCTTTCCATTCTGAAGGAACTATTCCTTCTTCTAGTGACAAGTTAAATAAGTTTGCAAGTGGTGTACTAATTTGATCAACAATTTCCTTTAGCAGTTTTGGTGGTATCCCATCAACTCCAGGTGATTTATTATCTTTCATCTTCTTAATTTTCTTTGCTATCATTTCAGGAGTTACAGATAACTGCCCTAAATATTCTGATGTATTGCCCTCAAATTTAGTCAATGGAACTGGAAGTGAGCTGATATCTTCTGTCATGAACAGGGATGACAAAAGTCATTATCAGAAAGAGAGACAACCAAAGATTTTTGGTGGAAATGCAATCTAGAATAAACGTCTTGATTTTTTTGGAAAATAGCTATAGTTTCAGATGTTTTCAAAGTGATGGGGAGTTCATTCCAGACCCTGGCGCAGCAACAGATAAAGCATGCTTGCCCAAGTTCAGTTTTGTTTTAGGAACGATGACCTGTTGTGAAATTAATGATGCGTATTTGTACATTTTCAAGTACTCCGGCGTACTAGACTGATATGATGACAAGTACATATTTAAGTACTCCAGCCTACTAGACTGAGGTGATGACAAATACATATTCAAGTACTCCAGCCTATTAGACTGATGTGATGACAAATACATATTCAAGTACTCCGGCCTACTAGACTGATGTGATGACAAATACATATTCAAGTACTCAAGCGCAGTGACCTACCCTAGCCCTATAACTCACCTCATAACCTGCGATGCCCGATCTGTCACGGACTCCCTCCCAGCCAAAGAACAAGTGTTTCTTATCTGACTGGTGACTGCTGCGTGATGGATAGTGAGACACAGAACTTGTGATGATCTTCACCGTTGCCATGGAAACATCGGGCGGTTCTGTCACTATGACAACGCCACTGGAGACAAGAGTTGACTGTAGACCAGCATAGTTGAAGCAGCGGACGATGCTGTAGATTGTCTCTCCGTGACTGACGGAGGTATCAAGTGTCATTGATGCTGCTGACAGCGAAGTTGTCCTTGTGAACGTCTGAACCTCCTGCGAACCTGGACTCTTTCCTGCAGCACCAATTAACATATACTGCATCTCACAATTCTCTCAATTCACACACACTAATCATGATATAATTGTAGTTTAGTTTTGAGTGATGAATAGATGTCAGCTTGACATAACGTTTCTTGAATCGTGGTCATAATGAATGAATTATAATTCAGTTTGTCTACACCAGGCATATTGGCTGGAAGTATAGCACTGCCCCAGTAACTGCAGGTTCTTTTGTTTCAAATGACAGGTGAATGTCTCAAGAACCATTACCTTAACAACTGGCATGTATAACACACATTTCTTATGTCTATTTAATAATCAGTTTATTTTAGTAATATGTATTCATACACAAACTGAATAAATCTGCATTTTCAAAATCTGCACACTCATGCATGCTTACACTATACACACACCACGCACACACACACACATATATATTATTTGTATTTACCTGCAGCCCATTCACAATGGCTGACATGACTTTCTGGGTCTGTCACCGACCAGGTAATCTTGACAACTCGTGATGTCTGGTAAGAAACTCCATTATTGCCATCCTGACAGAGAGACAACAGTAGTTAGTTGCAGCCATTGCATGGACCTGTCGTATATTTTGGTAATGTACTTACACCACATTTGAAAGGGCATTACTTGTTATTAATTCTAGTTAATCATATCCCATGGTTATGCCTATATTGTTGTAGCTGAAATAATATTTAATGTATTAAAAGTATTAAAATAAGCTCCACATGACTTGTTCACTCTACTGCATCTGTAGAAAACTCAACGTTAGACATACAACAATATTCAGGGGGCAGAGTTTTGTTGCAATTACTAAAATAAGTGTTTCTTGCTTGTATTCTACAGCTCACAATAAAGTGTGTGTTGCTTGTATTCTACAGCTCACAATAAAGTGTGTGTTGCTTGTATTCTACAGCTCACAATAAAGTGTTTCTTGCTTGTATTCTACAGCTCACAATAAAGTGTTTCTTGCTTGTATTCTACAGCTCACAATAAAGTGTTTCTTGCTTGTATTCTACAGCTCACAATAAAGTGTGTGTTGCTTGTATTCTACAGCTCACAATAAAGTGTGTGTTGCTTGTATTCTACAGCTCACAATAAAGTGTGTGTTGCTTGTATTCTACAGCTCACTATAAAGTGTGTGTTGCTTGTATTCTACAGCTCACAATAAAGTGTGTGTTGCTTGTATTCTACAGCTCACAATAAAGTGTGTGTTGCTTGTATTCTACAGCTCACAATAAAGTGTGTGTTGCTTGTATTCTATAGCTCACAATAAAGTGTGTGTTGCTTGTATTCTATAGCTCACAATAAAGTGTTTCTTGCTTGTATTCTACAGCTCACAATAAAGTGTGTGTTGCTTGTATTCTACAGCTCACAATAAAGTGTTTCTTGCTTGTATTCTACAGCTCACAATAAAGTGTGTGTTGCTTGTATTCTACAGCTCACAATAAAGTGTGTGTTGCTTGTATTCTACAGCTCACTATAAAGTGTGTGTTGCTTGTATTCTACAGCTCACAATAAAGTGTGTGTTGCTTGTATTCTACAGCTCACAATAAAGTGTGTGTTGCTTGTATTCTACAACTCACAATAAAGTGTGTGTTGCTTGTATTCTACAGCTCACTATAAAGTGTGTGTTGCTTGTATTCTACAGCTCACAATAAAGTGTGTGTTGCTTGTATTCTACAGCTCACAATAAAGTGTGTGTTGCTTGTATTCTACAGCTCACTATAAAGTGTGTGTTGCTTGTATTCTACAGCTCACAATAAAGTGTGTGTTGCTTGTATTCTACAGCTCACTATAAAGTGTGTTTGCTTGTATTCTACAGCTCACAATAAAGTGTGTGTTGCTTGTATTCTACAGCTCACTATAAAGTGTTTGTTGCTTGTATTCTACAGCTCACAATAAAGTGTGTGTTGCTTGTATTCTACAGCTCACTATAAAGTGTGTCTTGCTTGTATTCTACAGCTCACAATAAAGTGTGTGTTGCTTGTATTCTACAGCTCACTATAAAGTGTTTGTTGCTTGTATTCTACAGCTCACAATAAAGTGTGTGTTGCTTGTATTCTACAGCTCACTATAAAGTGTGTGTTGCTTGTATTCTACAGCTCATTATAAAGTGTTTGTTGCTTGTATTCTACAGCTCACTATAAAGTGTGTGTTGCTTGTATTCTACAGCTCACTATAAAGTGTTTGTTGCTTGTATTCTAAAGCTCACTATAAAGTGTGTGTTGCTTGTATTCTAAAGCTCACAATAAAGTGTGTGTTGCTTGTATTCTACAGCTCACTATAAAGTGTTTGTTGCTTGTATTCTAAAGCTCACTATAAAGTGTGTGTTGCTTGTATTCTACAGCTCACAATAAAGTGTGTGTTGCTTGTATTCTACAGCTCACAATAAAGTGTGTGTTGCTTGTATTCTACAGCTCACTATAAAGTGTGTGTTGCTTGTATTCTACAGCTCACAATAAAGTGTGTGTTGCTTGTATTCTACAGCTCACAATAAAGTGTGTGTTGCTTGTATTCTACAGCTCACAATAAAGTGTTTCTTGCTTGTATTCTACAGCTCACAATAAAGTGTGTCTTGCTTGTATTCTACAGCTCACAATAAAGTGTTTCTTGCTTGTATTCTACAGCTCACAATAAAGTGTGTGTTGCTTGTATTCTACAGCTCACAATAAAGTGTTTCTTGCTTGTATTCTACAGCTCACAATAAAGTGTGTGTTGCTTGTATTCTACAGCTCACAATAAAGTGTTTCTTGCTTGTATTCTACAGCTCACAATAAAGTGTGTGTTGCTTGTATTCTACAGCTCACAATAAAGTGTGTGTTGCTTGTATTCTACAGCTCACTATAAAGTGTGTGTTGCTTGTATTCTACAGCTCACAATAACGTGTGTGTTGCTTGTATTCTACAGCTCACAATAAAGTGTGTGTTGCTTGTATTCTACAGCTCACAATAAAGTGTGTGTTGCTTGTATTCTACAGCTCACAATAAAGTGTTTCTTGCTTGTATTCTACAGCTCACAATAAAGTGTTTCTTGCTTGTATTCTACAGCTCACAATAAAGTGTTTCTTGCTTGTATTCTACAGCTCACAATAAAGTGTTTCTTGCTTGTATTCTACAGCTCACAATAAAGTGTTTCTTGCTTGTATTCTACAGCTCACAATAAAGTGTGTGTTGCTTGTATTCTACAGCTCACAATAAAGTGTGTGTTGCTTGTATTCTACAGCTCACAATAAAGTGTGTGTTGCTTGTATTCTACAGCTCACAATAAAGTGTGTGTTGCTTGTATTCTACAGCTCACTATAAAGTGTGTGTTGCTTGTATTCTACAGCTCACAATAAAGTGTGTGTTGCTTGTATTCTACAGCTCACAATAAAGTGTGTGTTGCTTGTATTCTACAGCTCACAATAAAGTGTGTGTTGCTTGTATTCTACAGCTCACTATAAAGTGTGTGTTGCTTGTATTCTACAGCTCACAATAAAGTGTGTGTTGTTGCTGTATTCTACAGCTCACTATAAAGTGTTTGTTGCTTGTATTCTACAGCTCACAATAAAGTGTGTGTTGCTTGTATTCTACAGCTCACTATAAAGTGTGTGTTGCTTGTATTCTACAGCTCACAATAAAGTGTGTGTTGCTTGTATTCTACAGCTCACAATAAAGTGTGTGTTGCTTGTATTCTACAGCTCACAATAAAGTGTGTGTTGCTTGTATTCTACAGCTCACAATAAAGTGTGTGTTGCTTGTATTCTACAGCTCACAATAAAGTGTGTGTTGCTTGTATTCTACAGCTCACAATAAAGTGTGTGTTGCTTGTATTCTACAGCTCACAATAAAGTGTTTGTTGCTTGTATTCTACAGCTCACAATAAAGTGTGTGTTGCTTGTATTCTACAGCTCACTATAAAGTGTGTGTTGCTTGTATTCTACAGCTCACTATAAAGTGTGTGTTGCTTGTATTCTACAGCTCACAATAAAGTGTGTGTTGCTTGTATTCTACAGCTCACTATAAAGTGTTTGTTGCTTGTATTCTACAGCTCACAATAAAGTGTGTGTTGCTTGTATTCTACAGCTCACTATAAAGTGTGTGTTGCTTGTATTCTACAGCTCACAATAAAGTGTGTGTTGCTTGTATTCTACAGCTCACTATAAAGTGTTTGTTGCTTGTATTCTACAGCTCACAATAAAGTGTGTGTTGCTTGTATTCTACAGCTCACTATAAAGTGTGTGTTGCTTGTATTCTACAGCTCATTATAAAGTGTTTGTTGCTTGTATTCTACAGCTCACTATAAAGTGTGTGTTGCTTGTATTCTACAGCTCACTATAAAGTGTTTGTTGCTTGTATTCTACAGCTCACTATAAAGTGTGTGTTGCTTGTATTCTACAGCTCACAATAAAGTGTGTGTTGCTTGTATTCTACAGCTCACTATAAAGTGTGTGTTGCTTGTATTCTACAGCTCACTATAAAGTGTGTGTTGCTTGTATTCTACAGCTCACAATAAAGTGTGTGTTGCTTGTATTCTACAGCTCACTATAAAGTGTGTGTTGCTTGTATTCTACAGCTCACTATAAAGTGTGTGTTGCTTGTATTCTACAGCTCACTATAAAGTGTGTGTTGCTTGTATTCTACAGCTCACAATAAAGTGTTTGTTGCTGGTATTCTACAGCTCACTATAAAGTGTGTGTTGCTTGTATTCTAAAGCTCACTATAAAGTGTGTGTTGCTTGTATTCTACAGCTCACTATAAAGTGTTTGTTGCTTGTATTCTACAGCTCACTATAAACTGTGTGTTGCTTGTATTCTACAGCTCACAATAAAGTGTTTGTTGCTTGTATTCTACAGCTCACTATAAAGTGTGTGTTGCTTGTATTCTACAGCTCACAATAAAGTGTGTGTTGCTTGTATTCTACAGCTCACAATAACGTGTGTGTTGCTTGTATTCTACAGCTCACTATAAAGTGTGTGTTGCTTGTATTCTACAGCTCACAATAAAGTGTTTGTTGCTTGTATTCTACAGCTCACTATAAAGTGTGTGTTGCTTGTATTCTACAGCTCACAATAAAGTGTTTGTTGCTTGTATTCTACAGCTCACTATAAAGTGTGTGTTGCTTGTATTCTACAGCTCACAATAAAGTGTGTGTTGCTTGTATTCTACAGCTCACAATAACGTGTGTGTTGCTTGTATTCTACAGCTCACTATAAAGTGTTTGTTGCTTGTATTCTACAGCTCACAATAAAGCGTTTGTTGCTTGTATTCTACAGCTCACTATAAAGTGTGTGTTGCTTGTATTCTAAAGCTCACTATAAAGTGTGTGTTGCTTGTATTCTACAGCTCACAATAAAGTGTGTGTTGCTTGTATTCTACAGCTCACAATAACGTGTGTGTTGCTTGTATTCTACAGCTCACTATAAAGTGTGTGTTGCTTGTATTCTACAGCTCACTATAAAGTGTTTGTTGCTTGTATTCTACAGCTCACAATAAAGTGTGTGTTGCTTGTATTCTACAGCTCACTATAAAGTGTGTGTTGCTTGTATTCTACAGCTCACTATAAAGTGTGTGTTGCTTGTATTCTACAGCTCACTATAAAGTGTGTGTTGCTTGTATTCTAAAGCTCACTATAAAGTGTTTCTTGCTTGTATTCTACAGCTCACAATAAAGTGTGTGTTGCTTGTATTCTACAGCTCACAATAAAGTGTGTGTTGCTTGTATTCTACAGCTCACTATAAAGTGTGTGTTGCTTGAATTATACAGCTCACAATAAAGTGTTTCTTGCTTGTATTCTACAGCTCACAATAAAGTGTGTGTTGCTTGTATTCTAAAGCTCACAATAAAGTGTTTCTTGCTTGTATTCTACAGCTCACTATAAAGTGTGTGTTGCTTGTATTCTAAAGCTCACAATAAAGTGTTTCTTGCTTGTATTCTACATCTCACTATAAAGTGTGTGTTGCTTGTATTCTACAGCTCACTATAAAGTGTGTGTTGCTTGTATTCTAAAGCTCACAATAAAGTGTTTGTTGCTTGTATTCTAAAGCTCACTATAAAGTGTGTGTTGCTTGTATTCTACAGCTCACTATAAAGTGTTTCTTGCTTGTATTATAAAGCTCACAATAAAGTGTTTCTTGCTTGTATTCTACAGCTCACTATAAAGTGTTTGTTGCTTGTATTCTACAGCTCACAATAAAGTGTGTGTTGCTTGTATTCTACAGCTCACTATAAAGTGTGTGTTGCTTGTATTCTACAGCTCACAATAAAGTGTGTGTTGCTTGTATTCTACAGCTCACTATAAAGTGTGTGTTGCTTGTATTCTACAGCTCACAATAAAGTGTGTGTTGCTTGTATTCTACAGCTCACAATAAAGTGTGTGTTGCTTGTATTCTACAGCTCACTATAAAGTGTGTGTTGCTTGTATTCTACAGCTCACTATAAAGTGTTTGTTGCTTGTATTCTACAGCTCACAATAAAGTGTGTGTTTGCTTGTATTCTAAAGCTTACAATAAAGTGTTTGTTGCTTGTATTCTAAAGCTCACTATAAAGTGTGTGTTTGCTTGTATTCTACAGCTCACTATAAAGTGTTTGTTGCTTGTATTCTAAAGCTCACAATAAAGTGTTTCTTGCTTGTATTCTACAGCTCATTATAAAGTGTTTGTTGCTTGTATTCTACAGCTCACAATAACGTGTGTGTTGCTTGTATTCTACAGCTCACTATAAAGTGTGTGTTGCTTGTATTCTACAGCTCACAATAAAGTGTGTGTTGCTTATATTCTACAGCTCACTATAAAGTGTGTGTTGCTTGTATTCTACAGCTCACAATAAAGTGTGTGTTGCTTGTATTCTACAGCTCACAATAAAGTGTGTGTTGCTTGTATTCTACAGCTCACTATAAAGTGTGTGTTGCTTGTATTCTACAGCTCACTATAAAGTGTTTGTTGCTTGTATTCTACAGCTCACAATAAAGTGTGTGTTGCTTGTATTCTACAGCTCACTATAAAGTGTTTGTTGCTTGTATTCTACAGCTCACAATAAAGTGTGTGTTGCTTGTATTCTACAGCTCACAATAAAGTGTGTGTTGCTTGTATTCTACAGCTCACAATAAAGTGTGTGTTGCTTGTATTCTACAGCTCACAATAAAGTGTGTGTTGCTTGTATTCTAAAGCTCACAATAAAGTGTTTGTTGCTTGTATTCTAAAGCTCACTATAAAGTGTGTGTTGCTTGTATTCTACAGCTCACAATAAAGTGTGTGTTGCTTGTATTCTACAGCTCACTATAAAGTGTTGTGTTGCTTGTATTCTACAGCTCACTATAAAGTGTTTGTTGCTTGTATTCTACAGCTCACAATAAAGTGTGTGTTGCTTGTATTCTACAGCTCACAATAAAGTGTGTGTTGCTTGTATTCTACAGCTCACTATAAAGTGTGTGTTGCTTGTATTCTACAGCTCACTATAAAGTGTGTGTTGCTTGTATTCTACAGCTCACAATAAAGTGTGTGTTGCTTGTATTCTACAGCTCACAATAAAGTGTTTCTTGCTTGTATTCTACAGCTCACAATAAAGTGTGTGTTGCTTGTATTCTAAAGCTCACTATAAAGTGTGTGTTGCTTGTATTCTACAGCTCACTATAAAGTGTGTGTTGCTTGTATTCTACAGCTCACAATAAAGTGTGTGTTGCTTGTATTCTACAGCTCACTATAAAGTGTGTGTTGCTTGTATTCTACAGCTCACAATAAAGTGTGTGTTGCTTGTATTCTACAGCTCACTATAAAGTGTGTGTTGCTTGTATTCTACAGCTCACAATAAAGTGTGTGTTGCTTGTATTCTACAGCTCACTATAAAGTGTTTGTTGCTTGTATTCTACAGCTCACAATAAAGTGTGTGTTGCTTGTATTCTACAGCTCACTATAAAGTGTGTGTTGCTTGTATTCTACAGCTCACAATAAAGTGTGTGTTGCTTGTATTCTACAGCTCACTATAAAGTGTGTGTTGCTTGTATTCTACAGCTCACAATAAAGTGTGAGTTGCTTGTATTCTACAGCTCACTATAAAGTGTGTGTTGCTTGTATTCTACAGCTCACTATAAAGTGTTTGTTGCTTGTATTCTACAGCTCACTATAAAGTGTGTGTTGCTTGTATTCTACAGCTCACTATAAAGTGTTTGTTGCTTGTATTCTACAGCTCACTATAAAGTGTGTGTTGCTTGTATTCTAAAGCTCACTATAAAGTGTTTCTTGCTTGTATTCTACAGCTCACAATAAAGTGTGTGTTGCTTGTATTCTACAGCTCACAATAAAGTGTGTGTTGCTTGTATTCTACAGCTCACTATAAAGTGTGTGTTGCTTGAATTATACAGCTCACAAAAAAGTGTTTCTTGCTTGTATTCTACAGCTCACAATAAAGTGTGTGTTGCTTGTATTCTAAAGCTCACAATAAAGTGTTTCTTGCTTGTATTCTACAGCTCACTATAAAGTGTGTGTTGCTTGTATTCTACAGCTCACTATAAAGTGTTTCTTGCTTGTATTATAAAGCTCACAATAAAGTGTTTCTTGCTTCTATTCTACAGCTCACTATAAAGTGTTTGTTGCTTGTATTCTACAGCTCATAATAAAGTGTGTGTTGCTTGTATTCTACAGCTCACTATAAAGTGTGTGTTGCTTGTATTCTACAGCTCACAATAAAGTGTGTGTTGCTTGTATTCTACAGCTCACTATAAAGTGTGTGTTGCTTGTATTCTACAGCTCACAATAAAGTGTGTGTTACTTGTATTCTACAGCTCACAATAAAGTGTGTGTTGCTTGTATTCTACAGCTCACTATAAAGTGTGTGTTGCTTGTATTCTACAGCTCACTATAAAGTGTTTGTTGCTTGTATTCTACAGCTCACAATAAAGTGTGTGTTGCTTGTATTCTAAAGCTTACAATAAAGTGTTTGTTGCTTGTATTCTAAAGCTCACTATAAAGTGTGTGTTGCTTGTATTCTACAGCTCACTATAAAGTGTTTGTTGCTTGTATTCTAAAGCTCACAATAAAGTGTTTCTTGCTTGTATTCTACAGCTCATTATAAAGTGTTTGTTGCTTGTCTTCTACAGCTCACAATAACGTGTGTGTTGCTTGTATTCTACAGCTCACTATAAAGTGTGTGTTGCTTGTATTCTACAGCTCACAATAAAGTGTGTGTTGCTTATATTCTACAGCTCACAATAAAGTGTGTGTTGCTTGTATTCTACAGCTCACAATAAAGTGTGTGTTGCTTGTATTCTACAGCTCACAATAAAGTGTGTGTTGCTTGTATTCTACAGCTCACTATAAAGTGTTTGTTGCTTGTATTCTACAGCTCACAATAAAGTGTGTGTTGCTTGTATTCTACAGCTCACAATAAAGTGTGTGTTGCTTGTATTCTACAGCTCACAATAAAGTGTGTGTTGCTTGTATTCTACAGCTCACAATAAAGTGTGTGTTGCTTGTATTCTAAAGCTCACAATAAAGTGTGTGTTGCTTGTATTCTAAAGCTCACTATAAAGTGTGTGTTGCTTGTATTCTACAGCTCACAATAAAGTGTGTGTTGCTTGTATTCTACAGCTCACTATAAAGTGTGTGTTGCTTGTATTCTACAGCTCACTATAAAGTGTGTGTTGCTTGTATTCTACAGCTCACAATAAAGTGTGTGTTGCTTGTATTCTACAGCTCACAATAAAGTGTGTGTTGCTTGTATTCTACAGCTCACAATACAGTGTGTGTTGCTTGTATTCTACAGCTCACTATAAAGTGTGTGTTGCTTGTATTCTACAGCTCACAATAAAGTGTGTGTTGCTTGTATTCTACAGCTCACAATAAAGTGTGTGTTGCTTGTATTCTACAGCTCACAATAAAGTGTTTGTTGCTTGTATTCTAAAGCTCACTATAAAGTGTGTGTTGCTTGTATTCTACAGCTCACTATAAAGTGTGTGTTGCTTGTATTCTACAGCTCACAATAAAGTGTGTGTTGCTTGTATTCTACAGCTCACTATAAAGTGTGTGTTGCTTGTATTCTACAGCTCACAATAAAGTGTGTGTTGCTTGTATTCTACAGCTCACAATAAAGTGTGTGTTGCTTGTATTCTACAGCTCACAATAAAGTGTGTGTTGCTTGTATTCTACAGCTCACTATAAAGTGTTTGTTGCTTGTATTCTACAGCTCACAATAAAGTGTGTGTTGCTTGTATTCTACAGCTCACTATAAAGTGTGTGTTGCTTGTATTCTACAGCTCACAATAAAGTGTGTGTTGCTTGTATTCTACAGCTCACTATAAAGTGTTTGTTGCTTGTATTCTACAGCTCACAATAAAGTGTGTGTTGCTTGTATTCTACAGCTCACTATAAAGTGTGTGTTGCTTGTATTCTACAGCTCATTATAAAGTGTTTGTTGCTTGTATTCTACAGCTCACTATAAAGTGTGTGTTGCTTGTATTCTACAGCTCACTATAAAGTGTTTGTTGCTTGTATTCTACAGCTCACTATAAAGTGTGTGTTGCTTGTATTCTAAAGCTTACAATAAAGTGTGTGTTGCATGTATTCTACAGCTCACAATAAAGTGTGTGTTGCTTGTATTCTACAGCTCACTATAAAGTGTTTGTTGCTTGTATTCTAAAGTTTACAATAAAGTGTGTGTTGCTTGTATTCTACAGCTCACTATAAAGTGTGTGTTGCTTGTATTCTACAGCTCACTATAAAGTGTGTGTTGCTTGTATTCTACAGCTCACAATAAAGTGTGTGTTGCTTGTATTCTACAGCTCACTATAAAGTGTTTGTTGCTTGTATTCTACAGCTCACAATAAAGTGTGTGTTGCTTGTATTCTACAGCTCACTATAAAGTGTGTGTTGCTTGTATTCTACAGCTCACAATAAAGTGTGTGTTGCTTGTATTCTACAGCTCACTATAAAGTGTTTGTTGCTTGTATTCTACAGCTCACAATAAAGTGTGTGTTGCTTGTATTCTACAGCTCACTATAAAGTGTGTGTTGCTTGTATTCTACAGCTCACTATAAAGTGTGTGTTGCTTGTATTCTACAGCTCACTATAAAGTGTGTGTTGCTTGTATTCTACAGCTCACTATAAAGTGTTTGTTGCTTGTATTCTACAGCTCACTATAAAGTGTGTGTTGCTTGTATTCTACAGCTCACAATAAAGTGTGTGTTGCTTGTATTCTACAGCTCACTATAAAGTGTGTGTTGCTTGTATTCTACAGCTCACTATAAAGTGTGTGTTGCTTGTATTCAACAGCTCACTATAAAGTGTTTGTTGCTTGTATTCTACAGCTCACTGTAAAGTGTTTGTTGCTTGTATTCTAAAGCTCACTATAAAGTGTGTGTTGCTTGTATTCTACAGCTCACAATAAAGTGTTTGTTGCTTGTATTCTACAGCTCACTATAAAGTGTGTGTTGCTTGTATTCTACAGCTCACAATAAAGTGTGTGTTGCTTGTATTCTACAGCTCACAATAACGTGTGTGTTGCTTGTATTCTACAGCTCACTATAAAGTGTGTGTTGCTTGTATTCTACAGCTCACAATAAAGTGTTTGTTGCTTGTATTCTACAGCTCACTATAAAGTGTGTGTTGCTTGTATTCTACAGCTCACAATAAAGTGTTTGTTGCTTGTATTCTACAGCTCACTATAAAGTGTGTGTTGCTTGTATTCTAAGCTCACAATAAAGTGTGTGTTGCTTGTATTCTACAGCTCACAATAACGTGTGTGTTGCTTGTATTCTACAGCTCACTATAAAGTGTTTGTTGCTTGTATTCTACAGCTCACAATAAAGTGTTTGTTGCTTGTATTCTACAGCTCACTATAAAGTGTGTGTTGCTTGTATTCTAAAGCTCACTATAAAGTGTGTGTTGCTTGTATTCTACAGCTCACAATAAAGTGTGTGTTGCTTGTATTCTACAGCTCACAATAACGTGTGTGTTGCTTGTATTCTACAGCTCACTATAAAGTGTGTGTTGCTTGTATTCTACAGCTCACTATAAAGTGTTTGTTGCTTGTATTCTACAGCTCACAATAAAGTGTGTGTTGCTTGTATTCTACAGCTCACTATAAAGTGTGTGTTGCTTGTATTCTACAGCTCACTATAAAGTGTGTGTTGCTTGTATTCTACAGCTCACTATAAAGTGTGTGTTGCTTGTATTCTACAGCTCACTATAAAGTGTGTGTTGCTTGTATTCTAAAGCTCACTATAAAGTGTTTCTTGCTTGTATTCTACAGCTCACTATAAAGTGTGTGTTGCTTGTATTCTACAGCTCACAATAAAGTGTGTGTTGCTTGTATTCTACAGCTCACTATAAAGTGTGTGTTGCTTGAATTATACAGCTCACAATAAAGTGTGTGTTGCTTGTATTCTAAAGCTCACAATAAAGTGTTTCTTGCTTGTATTCTACAGCTCACTATAAAGTGTGTGTTGCTTGTATTCTAAAGCTCACAATAAAGTGTTTCTTGCTTGTATTCTACATCTCACTATAAAGTGTGTGTTGCTTGTATTCTACAGCTCACTATAAAGTGTGTGTTGCTTGTATTCTAAAGCTCACAATAAAGTGTTTGTTGCTTGTATTCTAAAGCTCACAATAAAGTGTGTGTTGCTTGTATTCTACAGCTCACTATAAAGTGTTTGTTGCTTGTATTCTACAGCTCACAATAAAGTGTGTGTTGCTTGTATTCTACAGCTCACTATAAAGTGTGTGTTGCTTGTATTCTACAGCTCACAATAAAGTGTGTGTTGCTTGTATTCTACAGCTCACAATAAAGTGTGTGTTGCTTGTATTCTACAGCTCACTATAAAGTGTGTGTTGCTTGTATTCTACAGCTCACAATAAAGTGTGTGTTGCTTGTATTCTACAGCTCACAATAAAGTGTGTGTTGCTTGTATTCTACAGCTCACTATAAAGTGTGTGTTGCTTGTATTCTACAGCTCACTATAAAGTGTGTGTTGCTTGTATTCTACAGCTCACTATAAAGTGTGTGTTGCTTGTATTCTACAGCTCACAATAAAGTGTGTGTTGCTTGTATTCTACAGCTCACAATAAAGTGTTTGTTGCTTGTATTCTACAGCTCACTATAAAGTGTGTGTTGCTTGTATTCTACAGCTCACTATAAAGTGTTTGTTGCTTGTATTCTACAAGCTCACAATAAAGTGTTTCTTGCTTGCATTCTACAGCTCATTATAAAGTGTTTGTTGCTTGTATTCTACAGATCACAATAACGTGTGTGTTGCTTGTATTCTACAGCTCACTATAAAGTGTGTGTTGCTTGTATTCTACAGCTCACAATAAAGTGTGTGTTGCTTATATTCTACAGCTCACTATAAAGTGTGTGTTGCTTTGTATTCTACAGCTCACAATAAAGTGTGTGTTGCTTGTATTCTACAGCTCACAATAAAGTGTGTGTTGTTGTATTCTACAGCTCACTATAAAGTGTGTGTTGCTTGTATTCTACAGCTCACTATAAAGTGTTTGTTGCTTGTATTCTACAGCTCACAATAAAGTGTGTGTTGCTTGTATTCTACAGCTCACTATAAAGTGTGTGTTGCTTGTATTCTACAGCTCACAATAAAGTGTGTGTTGCTTGTATTCTACAGCTCACTATAAAGTGTGTGTTGCTTGTATTCTACAGCTCACAATAAAGTGTGTGTTGCTTGTATTCTACAGCTCACAATAAAGTGTGTGTTGCTTGTATTCTACAGCTCACTATAAAGTGTGTGTTGCTTGTATTCTACAGCTCACTATAAAGTGTTTGTTGCTTGTATTCTACAGCTCACAATAAAGTGTGTGTTGCTTGTATTCTAAAGCTTACAATAAAGTGTTTGTTGCTTGTATTCTAAAGCTCACTATAAAGTGTGTGTTGCTTGTATTCTAAAGCTCACAATAAAGTGTTTCTTGCTTGTATTCTACAGCTCATTATAAAGTGTTTGTTGCTTGCATTCTACAGCTCACAATAACGTGTGTGTTGCTTGTATTCTACAGCTCACTATAAAGTGTGTGTTGCTTGTATTCTACAGCTCACAATAAAGTGTGTGTTGCTTATATTCTACAGCTCACTATAAAGTGTTTGTTGCTTGTATTCTACAGCTCACAATAAAGTGTGTGTTGCTTGTATTCTACAGCTCACAATAAAGTGTGTGTTGCTTGTATTCTACAGCTCACTATAAAGTGTGTGTTGCTTGTATTCTACAGCTCACTATAAAGTGTTTGTTGCTTGTATTCTACAGCTCACAATAAAGTGTGTGTTGCTTGTATTCTACAGCTCACTATAAAGTGTTTGTTGCTTGTATTCTACAGCTCACAATAAAGTGTGTGTTGCTTGTATTCTACAGCTCACAATAAAGTGTGTGTTGCTTGTATTCTACAGCTCACAATAAAGTGTGTGTTGCTTGTATTCTACAGCTCACAATAAAGTGTGTGTTGCTTGTATTCTAAAGCTCACAATAAAGTGTTTGTTGCTTGTATTCTAAAGCTCACTATAAAGTGTGTGTTGCTTGTATTCTACAGCTCACAATAAAGTGTGTGTTGCTTGTATTCTACAGCTCACTATAAAGTGTGTGTTGCTTGTATTCTACAGCTCACTATAAAGTGTTTGTTGCTTGTATTCTACCGCTCACAATAAAGTGTGTGTTGCTTGTATTCTACAGCTCACAATAAAGTGTGTGTTGCTTGCATTCTACAGCTCACTATAAAGTGTGTGTTGCTTGTATTCTACAGCTCACTATAAAGTGTGAGTTGCTTGTATTCTACAGCTCACAATAAAGTGTGTGTTGCTTGTATTCTACAGCTCACAATAAAGTGTTTCTTGCTTGTATTCTACAGCTCACAATAAAGTGTGTGTTGCTTGTATTCTAAAGCTCACTATAAAGTGTGTGTTGCTTGTATTCTACAGCTCACTATAAAGTGTGTGTTGCTTGTATTCTACAGCTCACAATAAAGTGTGTGTTGCTTGTATTCTACAGCTCACTATAAAGTGTGTGTTGCTTGTATTCTACAGCTCACAATAAAGTGTGTGTTGCTTGTATTCTACAGCTCACTATAAAGTGTGTGTTGCTTGTATTCTACAGCTCACAATAAAGTGTGTGTTGCTTGTATTCTACAGCTCACTATAAAGTGTTTGTTGCTTGTATTCTACAGCTCACAATAAAGTGTGTGTTGCTTGTATTCTACAGCTCACTATAAAGTGTGTGTTGCTTGTATTCTACAGCTCACAATAAAGTGTGTGTTGCTTGTATTCTACAGCTCACAATAAAGTGTGTGTTGCTTGTATTCTACAGCTTGTATTCACAATAAAGTGTGTGTTGCTTGTATTCTACAGCTCACAATAAAGTGTGTGTTGCTTGTATTCTACAGCTCACAATAAAGTGTGTGTTGCTTGTATTCTAAAGCTCACAATAAAGTGTTTGTTGCTTGTATTCTAAAGCTCACTATAAAGTGTGTGTTGCTTGTATTCTACAGCTCACAATAAAGTGTGTGTTGTTTGTATTCTACAGCTCACTATAAAGTGTGTGTTGCTTGTATTCTACAGCTCACTATAAAGTGTTTGTTGCTTGTATTCTACAGCTCACAATAAAGTGTGTGTTGCTTGTATTCTACAGCTCACAATGAAGTGTTTGTTGCTTGTATTCTACAGCTCACTATAAAGTGTGTGTTGCTTGTATTCTACAGCTCACTATAAAGTGTGTGTTGCTTGTATTCTACAGCTCACAATAAAGTGTGTGTTGCTTGTATTCTACAGCTCACAATAAAGTGTTTTTGTTTGTATTCTACAGCTCACAATAAAGTGTGTGTTGCTTGTATTCTAAAGCTCACTATAAAGTGTGTGTTGCTTGTATTCTACAGCTCACTATAAAGTGTGTGTTGCTTGTATTCTACAGCTCACAATAAAGTGTGTGTTGCTTGTATTCTACAGCTCACTATAAAGTGTGTGTTGCTTGTATTCTACAGCTCACAATAAAGTGTGTGTTGCTTGTATTCTACAGCTCACTATAAAGTGTGTGTTGCTTGTATTCTACAGCTCACAATAAAGTGTGTGTTGCTTGTATTCTACAGCTCACTATAAAGTGTTTGTTGCTTGTATTCTACAGCTCACAATAAAGTGTGTGTTGCTTGTATTCTACAGCTCACTATAAAGTGTGTGTTGCTTGTATTCTACAGCTCACAATAAAGTGTGTGTTGCTTGTATTCTACAGCTCACTATAAAGTGTTTGTTGCTTGTATTCTACAGCTCACAATAAAGTGTGTGTTGCTTGTATTCTACAGCTCACTATAAAGTGTGTGTTGCTTGTATTCTACAGCTCATTATAAAGTGTTTGTTGCTTGTATTCTACAGCTCACTATAAAGTGTGTGTTGCTTGTATTCTACAGCTCACTATAAAGTGTGTGTTGCTTGTATTCTAAAGCTTACAATAAAGTGTGTGTTGCTTTGTATTCTACAGCTCACAATAAATTGTGTGTTGCTTGTATTCTACAGCTCACTATAAAGTGTTTGTTGCTTGTATTCTAAAGCTTACAATAAAGTGTGTGTTGCTTGTATTCTACAGCTCACTATAAAGTGTGTGTTGCTTGTATTCTACAGCTCACTATAAAGTGTGTGTTGCTTGTATTCTACAGCTCACTATAAAGTGTGTGTTGCTTGTATTCTACAGCTCACAATAAAGTGTGTGTTGCTTGTATTCTACAGCTCACTATAAAGTGTTTCTTGCTTGTATTATAAAGCTCACAATAAAGTGTTTCTTGCTTTGTATTCTACAGCTCACTATAAAGTGTTTGTTGCTTGTATTCTACAGCTCACAATAAAGTGTGTGTTGCTTGTATTCTACAGCTCACTATAAAGTGTGTGTTGCTTGTATTCTACAGCTCACAATAAAGTGTGTGTTGCTTGTATTCTACAGCTCACTATAAAGTGTGTGTTGCTTGTATTCTACAGCTCACAATAAAGTTTGTGTGTTGCTTGTATTCTACAGCTCACAATAAAGTGTGTGTTGCTTGTATTCTACAGCTCACAATAAAGTGTGTGTTGCTTGTATTCTACAGCTCACAATAAAGTGTTTCTGCTTGTATTCTACAGCTCACAATAAAGTGTGTGTTGCTTGTATTCTAAAGCTCACTATAAAGTGTGTGTTGCTTGTATTCTACAGCTCACTATAAAGTGTGTGTTGCTTGTATTCTACAGCTCACAATAAAGTGTGTGTTGCTTGTATTCTACAGCTCACTATAAAGTGTGTGTTGCTTGTATTCTACAGCTCACAATAAAGTGTGTGTTGCTTGTATTCTACAGCTCACTATAAAGTGTGTGTTGTTGTATTCTACAGCTCACAATAAAGTGTGTGTTGCTTGTATTCTACAGCTCACTATAAAGTGTTTGTTGCTTGTATTCTACAGCTCACAATAAAGTGTGTGTTGCTTGTATTCTACAGCTCACTATAAAGTGTGTGTTGCTTGTATTCTACAGCTCACAATAAAGTGTGTGTTGTTTGTATTCTACAGCTCACTATAAAGTGTTTGTTGCTTGTATTCTACAGCTCACAATAAAGTGTGTGTTGCTTGTATTCTACAGCTCACTATAAAGTGTGTGTTGCTTGTATTCTACAGCTCATTATAAAGTGTTTGTTGCTTGTATTCTACAGCTCACTATAAAGTGTGTGTTGCTTGTATTCTACAGCTCACTATAAAGTGTTTGTTGCTTGTATTCTACAGCTCACTATAAAGTGTGTGTTGCTTGTATTCTAAAGCTCACTATAAAGTGTGTGTTGCTTGTATTCTACAGCTCACAATAAAGTGTGTGTTGCTTGTATTCTACAGCTCACTATAAAGTGTGTGTTGCTTGTATTCTAAAGCTTACAATAAAGTGTGTGTTGCTTGTATTCTACAGCTCACTATAAAGTGTGTGTTGCTTGTATTCTACAGCTCACTATAAAGTGTTTGTTGCTTGTATTCTACAGCTCACAATAAAGTGTGTGTTGCTTGTATTCTACAGCTCACTATAAAGTGTGTGTTGCTTGTATTCTACAGCTCATTATAAAGTGTTTGTTGCTTGTATTCTACAGCTCACTATAAAGTGTGTGTTGCTTGTATTCTACAGCTCACTATAAAGTGTTTGTTGCTTGTATTCTACAGCTCACTATAAAGTGTGTGTTGCTTGTATTCTACAGCTCACTATAAAGTGTGTGTTGCTTGTATTCTACAGCTCACTATAAAGTGTTTGTTGCTTGTATTCTACAGCTCACTATAAAGTGTGTGTTGCTTGTATTCTACAGCTCACTATAAAGTGTTTGTTGCTTGTATTCTACAGCTCACTATAAAGTGTTTGTTGCTTGTATTCTACAGCTCACTATAAAGTGTGTGTTGCTTGTATTCTACAGCTCACTATAAAGTGTGTGTTGCTTGTATTCTACAGCTCACTATAAAGTGTGTGTTGCTTGTATTCTACAGCTCACTATAAAGTGTTTGTTGCTTGTATTCTACAGCTCACAATAAAGTGTGTGTTGCTTGTATTCTACAGCTCACTATAAAGTGTGTGTTGCTTGTATTCTACAGCTCACTATAAAGTGTGTGTTGCTTGTATTCTACAGCTCACTATAAAGTGTGTGTTGCTTGTATTCTACAGCTCACTATAAAGTGTGTGTTGCTTGTATTCTAAAGCTCACTATAAAGTGTTTCTTGCTTGTATTCTACAGCTCACAATAAAGTGTGTGTTGCTTGTATTCTACAGCTCACAATAAAGTGTGTGTTGTTTGTATTCTACAGCTCACTATAAAGTGTGTGTTGCTTGAATTATACAGCTCACAATAAAGGGTTTCTTGCTTGTATTCTACAGCTCACAATAAAGTGTGTGTTGCTTGTATTCTAAAGCTCACAATAAAGTGTTTCTTGTTTGTATTCTACAGCTCACTATAAAGTGTGTGTTGCTTGTATTCTAAAGCTCACAATAAAGTGTTTCTTGCTTGTATTCTACATCTCACTATAAAGTGTGTGTTGCTTGTATTCTACAGCTCACTATAAAGTGTGTGTTGCTTGTATTCTAAAGCTCACAATAAAGTGTGTGTTGCTTGTATTCTAAAGCTCACTATAAAGTGTGTGTTGCTTGTATTCTACAGCTCACTATAAAGTGTTTCTTGCTTGTATTATAAAGCTCACAATAAAGTGTTTCTTGCTTGTATTCTACAGCTCACTATAAAGTGTTTGTTGCTTGTATTCTACAGCTCACAATAAAGTGTGTGTTGCTTGTATTCTACAGCTCACTATAAAGTGTGTGTTGCTTGTATTCTACAGCTCACAATAAAGTGTGTGTTGCTTGTATTCTACAGCTCACTATAAAGTGTGTGTTGCTTGTATTCTACAGCTCACAATAAAGTGTGTGTTGCTTGTATTCTACAGCTCACAATAAAGTGTGTGTTGCTTGTATTCTACAGCTCACTATAAAGTGTGTGTTGCTTGTATTCTACAGCTCACTATAAAGTGTTTGTTGCTTGTATTCTACAGCTCACAATAAAGTGTGTGTTGCTTGTATTCTAAAGCTTACAATAAAGTGTTTGTTGCTTGTATTCTAAAGCTCACTATAAAGTGTGTGTTGCTTGTATTCTACAGCTCACTATAAAGTGTTTGTTGCTTGTATTCTAAAGCTCACAATAAAGTGTTTCTTGCTTGCATTCTACAGCTCATTATAAAGTGTTTGTTGCTTGTATTCTACAGCTCACAATAACAGTGTGTTGCTTGTATTCTACAGCTCACTATAAAGTGTGTGTTGCTTGTATTCTACAGCTCACAATAAAGTGTGTGTTGCTTATATTCTACAGCTCACTATAAAGTGTGTGTTGCTTGTATTCTACAGCTCACAATAAAGTGTGTGTTGCTTGTATTCTACAGCTCACAATAAAGTGTGTGTTGCTTGTATTCTACAGCTCACTATAAAGTGTGTGTTGCTTGTATTCTACAGCTCACTATAAAGTGTTTGTTGCTTGTATTCTACAGCTCACAATAAAGTGTGTGTTGCTTGTATTCTACAGCTCACTATAAAGTGTGTGTTGCTTGTATTCTACAGCTCACAATAAAGTGTGTGTTGCTTGTATTCTACAGCTCACTATAAAGTGTGTGTTGCTTGTATTCTACAGCTCACAATAAAGTGTGTGTTGCTTGTATTCTACAGCTCACAATAAAGTGTGTGTTGCTTGTATTCTACAGCTCACTATAAAGTGTGTGTTGCTTGTATTCTACAGCTCACTATAAAGTGTTTGTTGCTTGTATTCTACAGCTCACAATAAAGTGTGTGTTGCTTGTATTCTAAAGCTTACAATAAAGTGTTTGTTGCTTGTATTCTAAAGCTCACTATAAAGTGTGTGTTGCTTGTATTCTAAAGCTCACAATAAAGTGTTTCTTGCTTGTATTCTACAGCTCATTATAAAGTGTTTGTTGCTTGCATTCTACAGCTCACAATAACGTGTGTGTTGCTTGTATTCTACAGCTCACTATAAAGTGTGTGTTGCTTGTATTCTACAGCTCACAATAAAGTGTGTGTTGCTTATATTCTACAGCTCACTATAAAGTGTGTGTTTGCTTGTATTCTACAGCTCACAATAAAGTGTGTGTTGCTTGTATTCTACAGCTCACAATAAAGTGTGTGTTGCTTGTATTCTACAGCTCACTATAAAGTGTGTGTTGCTTGTATTCTACAGCTCACTATAAAGTGTTTGTTGCTTGTATTCTACAGCTCACAATAAAGTGTGTGTTGCTTGTATTCTACAGCTCACTATAAAGTGTTTGTTGCTTGTATTCTACAGCTCACAATAAAGTGTGTGTTGCTTGTATTCTACAGCTCACAATAAAGTGTGTGTTGCTTGTATTCTACAGCTCACAATAAAGTGTGTGTTGCTTGTATTCTACAGCTCACAATAAAGTGTGTGTTGCTTGTATTCTAAAGCTCACAATAAAGTGTTTGTTGCTTGTATTCTAAAGCTCACTATAAAGTGTGTGTTGCTTGTATTCTACAGCTCACAATAAAGTGTGTGTTGCTTGTATTCTACAGCTCACTATAAAGTGTGTGTTGCTTGTATTCTACAGCTCACTATAAAGTGTTTGTTGCTTGTATTCTACCGCTCACAATAAAGTGTGTGTTGCTTGTATTCTACAGCTCACAATAAAGTGTGTGTTGCTTGCATTCTACAGCTCACTATAAAGTGTGTGTTGCTTGTATTCTACAGCTCACTATAAAGTGTGAGTTGCTTGTATTCTACAGCTCACAATAAAGTGTGTGTTGCTTGTATTCTACAGCTCACAATAAAGTGTTTCTTGCTTGTATTCTACAGCTCACAATAAAGTGTGTGTTGCTTGTATTCTAAAGCTCACTATAAAGTGTGTGTTGCTTGTATTCTACAGCTCACTATAAAGTGTGTGTTGCTTGTATTCTACAGCTCACAATAAAGTGTGTGTTGCTTGTATTCTACAGCTCACTATAAAGTGTGTGTTGCTTGTATTCTACAGCTCACAATAAAGTGTGTGTTGCTTGTATTCTACAGCTCACTATAAAGTGTGTGTTGCTTGTATTCTACAGCTCACAATAAAGTGTGTGTTGCTTGTATTCTACAGCTCACTATAAAGTGTTTGTTGCTTGTATTCTACAGCTCACAATAAAGTGTGTGTTGCTTGTATTCTACAGCTCACTATAAAGTGTGTGTTGCTTGTATTCTACAGCTCACAATAAAGTGTGTGTTGCTTGTATTCTACAGCTCACAATAAAGTGTGTGTTGCTTGTATTCTACAGCTCACAATAAAGTGTGTGTTGCTTGTATTCTACAGCTCACAATAAAGTGTGTGTTTGCTTGTATTCTACAGCTCACAATAAAGTGTGTGTTGTTTGTATTCTAAAGCTCACAATAAAGTGTGTGTTGCTTGTATTCTAAAGCTCACAATAAAGTGTTTCTTGCTTGTATTCTACAGCTCACTATAAAGTGTGTGTTGCTTGTATTCTAAAGCTCACAATAAAGTGTTTCTTGCTTGTATTCTACATCTCACTATAAAGTGTGTGTTGCTTGTATTCTACAGCTCACTATAAAGTGTGTGTTGCTTGTATTCTAAAGCTCACAATAAAGTGTTTGTTGCTTGTATTCTAAAGCTCACTATAAAGTGTGTGTTGCTTGTATTCTACAGCTCACTATAAAGTGTTTCTTGCTTGTATTATAAAGCTCACAATAAAGTGTTTCTTGCTTGTATTCTACAGCTCACTATAAAGTGTTTGTTGCTTGTATTCTACAGCTCACAATAAAGTGTGTGTTGCTTGTATTCTACAGCTCACTATAAAGTGTGTGTTGCTTGTATTCTACAGCTCACAATAAAGTGTGTGTTGCTTGTATTCTACAGCTCACTATAAAGTGTGTGTTGCTTGTATTCTACAGCTCACAATAAAGTGTGTGTTGCTTGTATTCTACAGCTCACAATAAAGTGTGTGTTGCTTGTATTCTACAGCTCACTATAAAGTGTGTGTTGCTTGTATTCTACAGCTCACTATAAAGTGTTTGTTGCTTGTATTCTACAGCTCACAATAAAGTGTGTGTTGCTTGTATTCTAAAGCTTACAATAAAGTGTTTGTTGCTTGTATTCTAAAGCTCACTATAAAGTGTGTGTTGCTTGTATTCTACAGCTCACTATAAAGTGTTTGTTGCTTGTATTCTAAAGCTCACAATAAAGTGTTTCTTGCTTGCATTCTACAGCTCATTATAAAGTGTTTGTTGCTTGTATTCTACAGCTCACAATAACGTGTGTGTTGCTTGTATTCTACAGCTCACTATAAAGTGTGTGTTGCTTTGTATTCTACAGCTCACAATAAAGTGTGTGTTGCTTATATTCTACAGCTCACTATAAAGTGTGTGTTGCTTGTATTCTACAGCTCACAATAAAGTGTGTGTTGCTTGTATTCTACAGCTCACAATAAAGTGTGTGTTGCTTGTATTCTACAGCTCACTATAAAGTGTGTGTTGCTTGTATTCTACAGCTCACTATAAAGTGTGTGTTGCTTGTATTCTACAGCTCACAATAAAGTGTGTGTTGCTTGTATTCTACAGCTCACTATAAAGTGTGTGTTGCTTGTATTCTACAGCTCACAATAAAGTGTGTGTTGCTTGTATTCTACAGCTCACTATAAAGTGTGTGTTGCTTGTATTCTACAGCTCACAATAAAGTGTGTGTTGCTTGTATTCTACAGCTCACTATAAAGTGTGTGTTGCTTGTATTCTACAGCTCACAATAAAGTGTGTGTTGCTTGTATTCTACAGCTCACTATAAAGTGTTTGTTGCTTGTATTCTACAGCTCACAATAAAGTGTGTGTTGCTTGTATTCTACAGCTCACAATAAAGTGTTTGTTGCTTGTATTCTAAAGCTCACTATAAAGTGTGTGTTGCTTGTATTCTAAAGCTCACAATAAAGTGTTTCTTGCTTGTATTCTACAGCTCACTATAAAGTGTTTGTTGCTTGTATTCTACAGCTCACAATAAAGTGTGTGTTGCTTGTATTCTACAGCTCACTATAAAGTGTGTGTTGCTTGTATTCTACAGCTCACAATAAAGTGTGTGTTGCTTGTATTCTACAGCTCACTATAAAGTGTGTGTTGCTTGTATTCTACAGCTCACAATAAAGTGTGTGTTGCTTGTATTCTACAGCTCACAATAAAGTGTGTGTTGCTTGTATTCTACAGCTCACTATAAAGTGTGTGTTGCTTGTATTCTACAGCTCACTATAAAGTGTTTGTTGCTTGTATTCTACAGCTCACAATAAAGTGTGTGTTGCTTGTATTCTACAGCTCACTATAAAGTGTGTGTTGCTTGTATTCTACAGCTCACAATAAAGTGTGTGTTGCTTGTATTCTACAGCTCACTATAAAGTGTGTGTTGCTTGTATTCTACAGCTCACAATAAAGTGTGTGTTGCTTGTATTCTACAGCTCACAATAAAGTGTGTGTTGCTTGTATTCTAAAGCTCACAATAAAGTGTTTGTTGCTTGTATTCTAAAGCTCACTATAAAGTGTGTGTTGCTTGTATTCTACAGCTCACAATAAAGTGTGTGTTGCTTGTATTCTACAGCTCACTATAAAGTGTGTGTTGCTTGTATTCTACAGCTCACTATAAAGTGTTTGTTGCTTGTATTCTACAGCTCACAATAAAGTGTGTGTTGCTTGTATTCTACAGCTCACAATAAAGTGTGTGTTGCTTGCATTCTACAGCTCACTATAAAGTGTGTGTTGCTTGTATTCTACAGCTCACTATAAAGTGTGAGTTGCTTGTATTCTACAGCTCACAATAAAGTGTGTGTTGCTTGTATTCTACAGCTCACAATAAAGTGTTTCTTGCTTGTATTCTACAGCTCACAATAAAGTGTGTGTTGCTTGTATTCTAAAGCTCACTATAAAGTGTGTGTTGCTTGTATTCTACAGCTCACTATAAAGTGTGTGTTGCTTGTATTCTACAGCTCACAATAAAGTGTGTGTTGCTTGTATTCTACAGCTCACTATAAAGTGTGTGTTGCTTGTATTCTACAGCTCACAATAAAGTGTGTGTTGCTTGTATTCTACAGCTCACTATAAAGTGTGTGTTGCTTGTATTCTACAGCTCACAATAAAGTGTGTGTTGCTTGTATTCTACAGCTCACTATAAAGTGTTTGTTGCTTGTATTCTACAGCTCACAATAAAGTGTGTGTTGCTTGTATTCTACAGCTCACTATAAAGTGTGTGTTGCTTGTATTCTACAGCTCACAATAAAGTGTGTGTTGCTTGTATTCTACAGCTCACAATAAAGTGTGTGTTGCTTGTATTCTACAGCTCACAATAAAGTGTGTGTTGCTTGTATTCTACAGCTCACAATAAAGTGTGTGTTGCTTGTATTCTACAGCTCACAATAAAGTGTGTGTTGCTTGTATTCTAAAGCTCACAATAAAGTGTGTGTTGCTTGTATTCTACAGCTCACAATAAAGTGTGTGTTGCTTGTATTCTACAGCTCACAATAAAGTGTGTGTTGCTTGTATTCTACAGCTCACTATAAAGTGTGTGTTGCTTGTATTCTACAGCTCACAATAAAGTGTTTCTTGCTTGTATTCTACAGCTCACAATAAAGTGTGTGTTGCTTGTATTCTACAGCTCACAATAAAGTGTTTGTTGCTTGTATTCTACAGCTCACTATAAAGTGTGTGTTGCTTGTATTCTACAGCTCACTATAAAGTGTGTGTTGCTTGTATTCTACAGCTCACAATAAAGTGTGTGTTGCTTGTATTCTACAGCTCACAATAAAGTGTTTCTTGCTTGTATTCTACAGCTCACAATAAAGTGTGTGTTGCTTGTATTCTAAAGCTCACTATAAAGTGTGTGTTGTTTGTATTCTACAGCTCACTATAAAGTGTGTGTTGCTTGTATTCTACAGCTCACAATAAAGTGTGTGTTTGCTTGTATTCTACAGCTCACTATAAAGTGTGTGTTGCTTGTATTCTACAGCTCACAATAAAGTGTGTGTTGCTTGTATTCTACAGCTCACTATAAAGTGTGTGTTGCTTGTATTCTACAGCTCACAATAAAGTGTGTGTTGCTTGTATTCTACAGCTCACTATAAAGTGTTTGTTGCTTGTATTCTACAGCTCACAATAAAGTGTGTGTTGCTTGTATTCTACAGCTCACTATAAAGTGTGTGTTGCTTGTATTCTACAGCTCACAATAAAGTGTGTGTTGCTTGTATTCTACAGCTCACTATAAAGTGTTTGTTGCTTGTATTCTACAGCTCACAATAAAGTGTGTGTTGCTTGTATTCTACAGCTCACTATAAAGTGTGTGTTGCTTGTATTCTACAGCTCATTATAAAGTGTTTGTTGCTTGTATTCTACAGCTCACTATAAAGTGTGTGTTGCTTGTATTCTACAGCTCACTATAAAGTGTTTGTTGCTTGTATTCTACAGCTCACTATAAAGTGTGTGTTGCTTGTATTCTAAAGCTTACAATAAAGTGTGTGTTGCTTGTATTCTACAGCTCACAATAAATTGTGTGTTGCTTGTATTCTACAGCTCACTATAAAGTGTTTGTTGCTTGTATTCTAAAGCTTACAATAAAGTGTGTGTTGCTTGTATTCTACAGCTCACTATAAAGTGTGTGTTGCTTGTATTCTACAGCTCACTATAAAGTGTGTGTTGCTTGTATTCTACAGCTCACAATAAAGTGTGTGTTGCTTGTATTCTACAGCTCACTATAAAGTGTTTCTTGCTTGTATTATAAAGCTCACAATAAATTGTTTCTTGCTTGTATTCTACAGCTCACTATAAAGTGTTTGTTGCTTGTATTCTACAGCTCACAATAAAGTGTGTGTTGCTTGTATTCTACAGCTCACTATAAAGTGTGTGTTGCTTGTATTCTACAGCTCACAATAAAGTGTGTGTTGCTTGTATTCTACAGCTCACTATAAAGTGTGTGTTGCTTGTATTCTACAGCTCACAATAAAGTGTGTGTTGCTTGTATTCTACAGCTCACAATAAAGTGTGTGTTGCTTGTATTCTACAGCTCACTATAAAGTGTGTGTTGCTTGTATTCTACAGCTCACTATAAAGTGTTTGTTGCTTGTATTCTACAGCTCACAATAAAGTGTGTGTTGCTTGTATTCTAAAGCTTACTATAAAGTGTTTGTTGCTTGTATTCTAAAGCTCACTATAAAGTGTGTGTTGCTTGTATTCTACAGCTCACTATAAAGTGTTTGTTGCTTGTATTCTAAAGCTCACAATAAAGTGTTTCTTGCTTGTATTCTACAGCTCATTATAAAGTGTTTGTTGCTTGTATTCTACAGCTCACAATAACGTGTGTGTTGCTTGTATTCTACAGCTCACTATAAAGTGTGTGTTGCTTGTATTCTACAGCTCACAATAAAGTGTGTGTTGCTTATATTCTACAGCTCACTATAAAGTGTGTGTTGCTTGTATTCTACAGCTCACAATAAAGTGTGTGTTGCTTGTATTCTACAGCTCACAATAAAGTGTGTGTTGCTTGTATTCTACAGCTCACTATAAAGTGTGTGTTGCTTGTATTCTACAGCTCACTATAAAGTGTGTGTTGCTTGTATTCTACAGCTCACTATAAAGTGTGTGTTGCTTGTATTCTACAGCTCACTATAAAGTGTTTGTTGCTTGTATTCTAAAGCTCACAATAAAGTGTGTGTTGCTTGTATTCTACAGCTCACAATAAAGTGTGTGTTGCTTGTATTCTACAGCTCACAATAAAGTGTGTGTTGCTTGTATTCTACAGCTCACAATAAAGTGTGTGTTGCTTGTATTCTAAAGCTCACAATAAAGTGTTTGTTGCTTGTATTCTAAAGCTCACTATAAAGTGTGTGTTGCTTGTATTCTACAGCTCACAATAAAGTGTGTGTTGCTTGTATTCTACAGCTCACTATAAAGTGTGTGTTGCTTGTATTCTACAGCTCACTATAAAGTGTTTGTTGCTTGTATTCTACAGCTCACAATAAAGTGTGTGTTGCTTGTATTCTACAGCTCACAATAAAGTGTGTGTTGCTTGTATTCTACAGCTCACTATAAAGTGTGTGTTGCTTGTATTCTACAGCTCACTATAAAGTGTGTGTTGCTTGTATTCTACAGCTCACAATAAAGTGTGTGTTGCTTGTATTCTACAGCTCACAATAAAGTGTTTCTTGCTTGTATTCTACAGCTCACAATAAAGTGTGTGTTGCTTGTATTCTAAAGCTCACAATAAAGTGTTTGTTGCTTGTATTCTAAAGCTCACTATAAAGTGTGTGTTGCTTGTATTCTACAGCTCACTATAAAGTGTGTGTTGCTTGTATTCTACAGCTCACTATAAAGTGTGTGTTGCTTGTATTCTAAAGCTCACTATAAAGTGTGTGTTGCTTGTATTCTACAGCTCACTATAAAGTGTGTGTTGCTTGTATTCTACAGCTCACTATAAAGTGTGTGTTGCTTGTATTCTACAGCTCACTATAAAGTGTGTGTTGCTTGTATTCTAAAGCTCACTATAAAGTGTGTGTTGCTTGTATTCTACAGCTCACTATAAAGTGTGTGTTGCTTGTATTCTACAGCTCACTATAAAGTGTGTGTTGCTTGTATTCTAAAGCTCACAATAAAGTGTTTGTTGCTTGTATTCTACAGCTCACAATAAAGTGTGTGTTGCTTGTATTCTACAGCTCACAATAAAGTGTGTGTTGCTTGTATTCTACAGCTCACTATAAAGTGTGTGTTGCTTGTATTCTATAGCTCACTATAAAGTGTGTGTTGCTTGTATTCTACAGCTCACAATAAAGTGTGTGTTGCTTGTATTCTACAGCTCACAATAAAGTGTTTCTTGCTTGTATTCTACAGCTCACAATAAAGTGTGTGTTGCTTGTATTCTAAAGCTCACAATAAAGTGTTTGTTGCTTGTATTCTAAAGCTCACTATAAAGTGTGTGTTGCTTGTATTCTACAGCTCACTATAAAGTGTGTGTTGCTTGTATTCTACAGCTCACTATAAAGTGTGTGTTGCTTGTATTCTAAAGCTCACTATAAAGTGTGTGTTGCTTGTATTCTACAGCTCACTATAAAGTGTGTGTTGCTTGTATTCTAAAGCTCACTATAAAGTGTGTGTTGCTTGTATTCTACAGCTCACTATAAAGTGTTTGTTGCTTGTATTCTAAAGCTCACTATAAAGTGTGTGTTACTTGTATTCTACAGCTCACAATAAAGTGTGTGTTGCTTGTATTCTACAGCTCACAATAAAGTATGTGTTGCTTGTATTCTAAAGCTCACTATAAAGTGTGTGTTGCTTGTATTCTACAGCTCACTATAAAGTGTGTGTTGCTTGTATTCTAAAGCTCACTATAAAGTGTGTGTTGCTTGTATTCTAAAGCTCACTATAAAGTGTTTGTTGCTTGTATTCTACAGCTCACTATAAAGTGTGTGTTGCTTGTATTCTAAAGCTCACTATAAAGTGTGTGTTGCTTGTATTCTAAAGCTCACTATAAAGTGTGTGTTGCTTGTATTCTACAGCTCACTATAAAGTGTGTGTTGCTTGTATTCTACAGCTCACTATAAAGTGTGTGTTGCTTGTATTCTACAGCTCACAATAAAGTGTGTGTTGCTTGTATTCTACAGCTCACAATAAAGTGTTTCTTGCTTGTATTCTACAGCTCACAATAAAGTGTGTGTTGCTTGTATTCTAAAGCTCACAATAAAGTGTTTGTTGCTTGTATTCTAAAGCTCACTATAAAGTGTGTGTTGCTTGTATTCTACAGCTCACTATAAAGTGTGTGTTGCTTGTATTCTAAAGCTCACTATAAAGTGTGTGTTGCTTGTATTCTACAGCTCACTATAAAGTGTGTGTTGCTTGTATTCTAAAGCTCACTATAAAGTGTTTGTTGCTTGTATTCTACAGCTCACTATAAAGTGTGTGTTGCTTGTATTCTAAAGCTCACTATAAAGTGTGTGTTGCTTGTATTCTAAAGCTCACTATAAAGTGTGTGTTGCTTGTATTCTACAGCTCACTATAAAGTGTGTGTTGCTTGTATTCTACAGCTCACTATAAAGTGTGTGTTGCTTGTATTCTACAGCTCACAATAAAGTGTGTGTTGCTTGTATTCTACAGCTCACTATAAAGTGTTTCTTGCTTGTATTCTACAGCTCACAATAAAGTGTGTTGCTTGTATTCTAAAGCTCACAATAAAGTGTTTGTTGCTTGTATTCTAAAGCTCACTATAAAGTGTGTGTTGCTTGTATTCTACAGCTCACTATAAAGTGTGTGTTGCTTGTATTCTACAGCTCACTATAAAGTGTGTGTTTGCTTGTATTCTAAAGCTCACTATAAAGTGTGTGTTGCTTGTATTCTACAGCTCACTATAAAGTGTGTGTTGCTTGTATTCTACAGCTCACTATAAAGTGTGTGTTGCTTGTATTCTACAGCTCACTATAAAGTGTGTGTTGCTTGTATTCTACAGCTCACTATAAAGTGTGTGTTGCTTGTATTATACAGCTCACTATAAAGTGTGTGTTGCTTGTATACTACAGCTCACTATAAAGTGTGTGTTGCTTGTATTCTACAGCTCACAATAAAGTGTGTGTTGCTTGTATTCTACAGCTCACAATAAAGTGTGTGTTGCTTGTATTCTAAAGCTCACAATAAAGTGTTTGTTGCTTGTATTCTAAAGCTCACTATAAAGTGTGTGTTGCTTGTATTCTAAAGCTCACAATAAAGTGTGTGTTGCTTGTATTCTACAGCTCACTATAAAGTGTGTGTTGCTTGTATTCTACAGCTCACTATAAAGTGTGTGTTGCTTGTATTCTAAAGCTCACTATAAAGTGTGTGTTGCTTGTATTCTACAGCTCACTATAAAGTGTGTGTTGCTTGTATTCTACAGCTCACTATAAAGTGTGTGTTGCTTGTATTCTACAGCTCACAATAAAGTGTGTGTTGCTTGTATTCTACAGCTCACTATAAAGTGTGTGTTGCTTGTATTCTAAAGCTCACTATAAAGTGTGTGTTGCTTGTATTCTAAAGCTCACTATAAAGTGTTTGTTGCTTGTATTCTACAGCTCACTATAAAGTGTGTGTTGCTTGTATTCTAAAGCTCACTATAAAGTGTGTGTTGCTTGTATTCTAAAGCTCACTATAAAGTGTGTGTTGCTTGTATTCTACAGCTCACTATAAAGTGTGTGTTGCTTGTATTCTACAGCTCACTATAAAGTGTGTGTTGCTTGTATTCTACAGCTCACAATAAAGTGTGTGTTGCTTGTATTCTACAGCTCACAATAAAGTGTTTCTTGCTTGTATTCTACAGCTCACAATAAAGTGTGTGTTGCTTGTATTCTAAAGCTCACAATAAAGTGTTTGTTGCTTGTATTCTAAAGCTCACTATAAAGTGTGTGTTGCTTGTATTCTACAGCTCACTATAAAGTGTGTGTTGCTTGTATTCTACAGCTCATTATAAAGTGTGTGTTGCTTGTATTCTAAAGCTCACTATAAAGTGTGTGTTGCTTGTATTCTACAGCTCACTATAAAGTGTGTGTTGCTTGTATTCTAAAGCTCACTATAAAGTGTTTGTTGCTTGAATTCTACAGCTCACTATAAAGTGTGTGTTGCTTGTATTCTAAAGCTCACTATAAAGTGTGTGTTGCTTGTATTCTAAAGCTCACTATAAAGTGTGTGTTGCTTGTATTCTACAGCTCACTATAAAGTGTGTGTTGCTTGTATTCTACAGCTCACTATAAAGTGTGTGTTGCTTGTATTCTACAGCTCACAATAAAGTGTGTGTTGCTTGTATTCTACAGCTCACTATAAAGTGTTTCTTGCTTGTATTCTACAGCTCACAATAAAGTGTGTGTTGCTTGTATTCTAAAGCTCACAATAAAGTGTTTGTTGCTTGTATTCTAAAGCTCACTATAAAGTGTGTGTTGCTTGTATTCTACAGCTCACTATAAAGTGTGTGTTGCTTGTATTCTACAGCTCACTATAAAGTGTGTGTTGCTTGTATTCTAAAGCTCACTATAAAGTGTGTGTTGCTTGTATTCTACAGCTCACTATAAAGTGTGTGTTGCTTGTATTCTAAAGCTCACTATAAAGTGTGTGTTGCTTGTATTCTACAGCTCACTATAAAGTGTGTGTTGCTTGTATTCTACAGCTCACTATAAAGTGTGTGTTGCTTGTATTCTACAGCTCACAATAAAGTGTGTGTTGCTTGTATTCTACAGCTCACAATAAAGTGTGTGTTGCTTGTATTCTACAGCTCACAATAAAGTGTGTGTTGCTTGTATTCTAAAGCTCACAATAAAGTGTTTGTTGCTTGTATTCTAAAGCTCACTATAAAGTGTGTGTTGCTTGTATTCTACAGCTCACTATAAAGTGTGTGTTGCTTGTATTCTACAGCTCACTATAAAGTGTGTGTTGCTTGTATTCTAAAGCTCACTATAAAGTGTGTGTTGCTTGTATTCTACAGCTCACTATAAAGTGTGTGTTGCTTGTATTCTAAAGCTCACTATAAAGTGTGTGTTGCTTGTATTCTACAGCTCACAATAAAGTGTGTGTTGCTTGTATTCTACAGCTCACAATAAAGTGTGTGTTGCTTGTATTCTAAAGCTCACAATAAAGTGTTTGTTGCTTGTATTCTAAAGCTCACTATAAAGTGTGTGTTGCTTGTATTCTACAGCTCACTATAAAGTGTGTGTTGCTTGTATTCTACAGCTCACTATAAAGTGTGTGTTGCTTGTATTCTAAAGCTCACTATAAAGTGTGTGTTGCTTGTATTCTACAGCTCACTATAAAGTGTGTGTTGCTTGTATTCTAAAGCTTACTATAAAGTGTGTGTTGCTTGTATTCTACAGCTCACTATAAAGTGTGTGTTGCTTGTATTCTAAAGCTCACTATAAAGTGTGTGTTGCTTGTATTCTACAGCTCACAATAAAGTGTGTGTTGCTTGTATTCTACAGCTCACAATAAAGTGTGTGTTGCTTGTATTCTAAAGCTCACAATAAAGTGTTTGTTGCTTGTATTCTAAAGCTCACTATAAAGTGTGTGTTGCTTGTATTCTACAGCTCACTATAAAGTGTGTGTTGCTTGTATTCTACAGCTCACTATAAAGTGTGTGTTGCTTGTATTCTAAAGCTCACTATAAAGTGTGTGTTGCTTGTATTCTACAGCTCACTATAAAGTGTGTGTTGCTTGTATTCTAAAGCTCACTATAAAGTGTGTGTTGCTTGTATTCTACAGCTCACAATAAAGTGTGTGTTGCTTGTATTCTAAAGCTCACTATAAAGTGTGTGTTGCTTGTATTCTACAGCTCACTATAAAGTGTGTGTTGCTTGTATTCTAAAGCTCACTATAAAGTGTGTGTTGCTTGTATTCTACAGCTCACAATAAAGTGTGTGTTGCTTGTATTCTACAGCTCACAATAAAGTGTGTGTTGCTTGTATTCTAAAGCTCACAATAAAGTGTTTGTTGCTTGTATTCTAAAGCTCACTATAAAGTGTGTGTTGCTTGTATTCTACAGCTCACTATAAAGTGTGTGTTGCTTGTATTCTAAAGCTCACTATAAAGTGTGTGTTGCTTGTATTCTACAGCTCACAATAAAGTGTGTGTTGCTTGTATTCTACAGCTCACAATAAAGTGTGTGTTGCTTGTATTCTAAAGCTCACAATAAAGTGTGTGTTGCTTGTATTCTACAGCTCACTATAAAGTGTGTGTTGCTTGTATTCTACAGCTCACTATAAAGTGTGTGTTGCTTGTATTCTACAGCTCACTATAAAGTGTGTGTTGCTTGTATTCTAAAGCTCACTATAAAGTGTGTGTTGCTTGTATTCTACAGCTCACTATAAAGTGTGTGTTGCTTGTATTCTAAAGCTCACTATAAAGTGTTTGTTGCTTGTATTCTACAGCTCACTATAAAGTGTGTGTTGCTTGTATTCTACAGCTCACTATAAAGTGTGTGTTGCTTGTATTCTACAGCTCACAATAAAGTGTGTGTTGCTTGTATTCTACAGCTCACAATAAAGCAAAGCATTCAATGTAGACTGCGCTCCTCTAGCAATCGTCACTAAGAGAGCATTTTAGATTTTCCCGCCAGCAGACCTGTTCACACAAACACCATTTTAGCTTCTATTGAAGCACACAGCAGTTGCTGCACAAAACTTGTTTGATCTACTAATTCCATCACTGGTATCACATCACTGGTATCACATCACTGGTATCACATCACTGGTATCACATCACTGGTATCACATCACTGGTATCACATCACTGTCAAATACTGATCTAATTCCATCACTGGTATCACATCACTGGTATCACATCACTGGTATCACATCACTGGTATCACATCACTGGTATCACATCACTGGTATCACATCACTGGTATCACATCACTGGTATCACATCACTGGTATCACATCACTGTCAAATACTGATCTAATTCCATCACTGGTATCACATCACTGTCAAATACTGATCTAATTCCATCACTGGTATCACATCACTGTCAAATATTGATAGAAGTATTTTTTTCTCACTCAAGAAATATAATAGAACTAGAGGACATGAGGTAACAATAGTAAAGGATCAGTGTAGATTGGATATCAGGAAATACTCATTCTCACAGAGGACAATCAATGAATGGAACAAATTATCTACAGATTGTGTAACTGCTAACAGCGTAAATGTTTAAAAACAAGGTTGACACATATCTCAAGAGAACAGATTACACATAGATTAAAAATGTTGGACTCTCAATAAGCCAATGGCTTCCTTGTCCACTTGCCATCTGAGCGTTTGCCTTGGATGGCAATCTTGTTAAAACTTGCAGGTAGTCATTTATACAGCTGCATCATCTAGACTGAAATTGCAAAATGTTTGAAACAGCATAAAAATATTAGAACCAGGTTTTCTCGACTGACAGTCCAATGATTTAACAACTACACCACCACGTGACACATAATACTACAAAAGGACTCACAATGAGACAACAGAGGAGGGGTGGCGTGAGATCTATGGTTCGAGGGTCCGAGTTGATGACTGCTGTCAGTCCAGCTACATTCTGAGCCACTACAGTCACGTGAACGTCTGTGCCATGCTGTAGCAAGAGACCGGCTGTGTGTGCATGGGTCTGCAGACCGACAGACCAGAAGTTCTGTAGTTGTACGCCTCCTGCAGTGGACATTGACATTTATCATTGACATACACGTATGTTCTTAATGAGGATTTGTTGAAAAATCAAATATATAAAATGTTTTGTCATATTAATATCCAACACTTCTGGCTACAAGTGGGTTTAACTGACTACATTTTGTCTGCACAATAGCATAAAATAAATATAACTTTCTACACATTAATATTGATTACATCATAGTGTTTGTCCAGTTCCTCATTTTTACTGATATAAATTGCCTTTCAAGTCAAACATCAGAAGAAGAAGGATTTTATTTGACCCCATCAGTGTAACAAACAAGTAATATACAGCAACATATAAAATTCAATAATTTTACACATAGATACTTGTTAAATATAGAAGTACATAACAAAATAGGGTCAGTAGACTCCTCTAAGACTGACACAGTCGCTATCGAGGAGCCACCTTTTATATTGAAATTAAATTAAATCAACTGACCAAATGAAATTCTTCTGTGCATAAAAAACCCAGACAAATCTTTAAATCAAAATACGGAAATACGTCTGCAAGTAAACGTATCGTGTGTGTGCGTGCGTGTGTGCGTGCGTGCGTGCGTGCGTGCGTGCGTTTAAGACACCTTACTACAGGAATACAAGAGTTTTATCACTTTAAGTTGTGTATGCAAACATAACAGTTTAAGATTATACATGTGTCTTGATATGTTTGAAAGAAATTATGTTATGTATATAGTTTGCAAATCTAGATAGACTGTATGTACTAAGCTTTTGTCTGACTGTATCTAGGATGCTATTTAATAAGTGCGAAAAATGTATAAGAAAAAGATGATGGAAGCTGTCTCAGCTGTCTTGTAGATATGAGCAGTGAATGTAAATGTGCTGGTTGCTTGGATGAATTATGATTTAAACAGTAACTTCTTCTTTGTAAACATATAATATAGACGTTTACGCACCTCGCACGGTTCCAATGGCCCAGTAGTAGTTGGTCACCGGGCTCTCCGGGTCCTCGACGTCCCAGGCCGCTGTCAGGGCAGTGTAGCGGCCCCTCGAGTTCAGGTGGACGTGCATCGGCTGGACGTGCAAGTTGGCCGGGTCTCTCTGATCAGCGGATTGACTCCGTTGGCCTTCACCGACTTCTTGTATCTGGACATTGTCCAGCAAGAAACCAGTCTTATGGCCGACAGCGCCAACTCTAATGGTAGACATCGACTCACTGGCGATGAAGTAATACACATGCTTCTGCCACTCACCAGATGTCACTACTGTCGGCTCCACAACAAATGCAGTATGGAACCCTGGGAGTCGGACGGAGCCCAGTTGCTGGGAGTGGAAGCGGGTGGTGTTGGGAGAACGAACATAGAAAGAGACTCGATACTTCTTTGTCTTCACTGTTCCAACTGTCTGCTCTATGTAGCCACTAATGATGTCAACAAAGGTTTGTTTGTCTTGTGCAGTGATCTTGATGATACTGGCGGTAAGATTAACTCTGCCAAATCCTGTCCACTTTTTGGGAATTGCTTCCAGTGTTCCAGCAGTGGGAGCATTTTCTTCAAAAGACGGGTTCTTCAACAGGTTTACTCCCAACTGGAACTTGTGTAGAGGAAGTGGAGGCGTTAAGTCGATGACCACGCCATCTGAGCTGACCGCAGCCGACTTGAGGCCAGCAGCATTGACTGCATACACAGTGGAATACAGTTGGGTCCCTGCAATCAAACACAGTGGAATACAACCAGCTCCATGCAATCAAACACAATGGAATTCAGCCAGGTCCCTGCAATCAAACACAATGGAATACAGCTGGGTTCCTGCAATCAAACACAGTGGAATATAGCCAGGTCCCTGCAATCAAACACAATGGAATACAGCCAGGTCCCTGCAATCAGACATAGTGGAATACAGCCAGGTCCCTGCAATCAGACATAGTGGAATACAGCCAGGTCCCTGCAATCAAACACAGTGGAATATAGCCAGGTCCCTGCAATCAAACACAATGGAATACAGCTGGGTTCCTGCAATCAAACACAGTGGAATACAGCTGGGTCCCTGCAATCAAACACAGTGGAATACAGCCAGGTCCCTGCAATCAGACACAGTGGAATACAGCCAGGTCCCTGCAATCAGACATAGTGGAATACAGCCAGGTCCCTGCAATCAGACATAGTGGAATATAGCCAGGTCCCTGCCATCAGACATAGTGGAATACAGCCAGGTCCCTGCAATCAGACATAGTGGAATACAGCCAGGTCCCTGCAATCAGACATAGTGGAATACAGCCAGGTCCCTGCAATCAGACATACTGGAATATAGCCAGGTCCCTGCAATCAGACATAGTGGAATATAGCCAGGTCCCTGCCATCAGACATACTGGAATATAGCCAGGTCCCTGCAATCAGACATAGTGGAATACAGCCAGGTCCCTGCAATCAGACATAGTGGAATATAGCCAGGTCCCTGCCATCAGACATAGTGGAATATAGCCAGGTCCCTGCCATCAGACATACTGGAATATAGCCAGGTCCCTGCAATCAAACACAATGGAATATAGCCAGGTCCCTACAATCAAACACAATGGAATATAGCCAGGTCCCTACAATCAAACACAATGGAATATAGCCTGGTCCCTGCAATCAGATATAGTGGAATACAGCCAGGTCCCTGCAATCAGACATACTGGAATATAGCCAGGTCCCTGCAATCAGACATAGTGGAATACAGCCGGGTCCCTGCAATCAGACATACTGGAATATAGCCAGGTCCCTGCAATCAAACACAATGGAATATAGCCAGGTCCCTGCAATCAAACACAATGGAATACAGCCAGGTCCCTGCAATCAGACATAGTGGAATACAGCCAGGTCCCTGCAATCAGACACAGTGGAATATAGCCAGGTCCCTGCAATCAGACACAGTGGAATATAGCCAGGTCCCTGCAATCAGACATACTGGAATATAGCCAGGTCCCTGCAATCAGACATAGTGGAATACAGCCAGGTTACTGCAATCAGACATAGTGGAATATAGCCAGGTCCCTGCAATCAAACACAATGGAATATAGCCAGGTCCCTGCAATCAAACACAATGGAATATAGCCAGGTCCCTGCAATCAGACATAGTGGAATACAGCCAGGTCCCTGCAATCAGACATAGTGGAATACAGCCAGGTCCCTGCAATCAGACATAGTGGAATACAGCCGGGTCCCTGCAATCAGACATAGTGGAATACAGCCGGGTCCCTGCAATCAGATACAGTGGAATACAGCTGGGTCCCTGCAATCAAATTAGGTACATACATCAGATCAAACAACATGTTTTTCACAGCCAATAGCAATGGTGGATGAATAATTAAAGAACTCAAAGAAATATTAGTATTCTTCCATATTAGAAACATTTATTGAATGTTGAACCTATGATAGGGAACTGTAAAACTTATTAACCACTGAAATACTTATTTAGTTATATGTCATGAAGTGTAATTCTAAAAACCTGATACAATGGCTTGATTGCACACAACTACATAATAGTAAAACGAAGATTTAAGTCACCAGGTTAATATTGTGATGCCTCACGCTTTATCTGTTGTATACATAGAGTTTCACCTGACAAGTGGACAGGTGACATTCGAGTAGTTGTCCGTGTGTGAAGTCCAACATTGTGACAACTGACCACATCCTGTTTCTTTGGCTGTGTACCAACACACCAGACGTAGTGGTCAATGTACGATTGGTCATCACTGAAGCCACGCCACCATGCTGACACTGTTTGGTTGTCTCTGCTGTAATCTTGTTCAGTGAGACTGCAACCGTCCCAAACTTGAACGGTCATGGGCGCTGTCACGTCCACCTGGAAAGTGACTCGTCAGAAGTAGTAAAGAACAGTAATGTGCTTGAGATCATACACACATACATACACATACACCTACACACACACCACATGCATGCACGCACACACACACACGCTCATACATAGATGCACACATACACACATAGAATGAGGGAGAAACAAAATATAATGTTTTTATGTTTATGTTTTGATAATGTAACGTAACTCTTTTAAGCCGTTAAGGCGTCGCTTGGGTCTAAACACATTTTATTTTCTTATTTCATTATCACTGAACCTACAGAGCTGAAACTTTCAGAGATTGCAAGTGCAGGTAACAGTAATGCTGTGAATTTTTTTCAGAAAGTTTCGTACAGATTTTCCCACGGTAGGCAGCCATCTTGGATTAAATGTTGCGTGTGACTTATATCAGTAACCATTGGGTTTAGAGGGCTCAAATTTTTTGTGTAGTTACTCCACATAACCCTAATGAAAACAGTCTATTGACTTTCTTAGTTTTCAAAAAACTTTTTTTTAAGGATTTTTTTTACATCTGAATGTATTTTTTCATCATGAAATTTTACATTGATGGTTCATTATATAAAATATAGGTAATGTTTTCTAAAAAGTTACTAGATAGTTTTCAAGAGTATACTATCAAGAAACACTGTGGAAAGTTTCAGGCAATTCTGTCAAACAATAGCCGAGATAAGTGACACGGGAGGCAGTAGGTGTGAGGCAAAACATGTTTTTGAGAAAATCGCGTTCAAAGTTTATGTACATTGGCACATACATTTCAACATCTGAAAAGCAACCTAGATGATTGAAACTTTGCACACACATTACTGAATGTATAATTTATCAAAAGGCAAAGTTCAGAGTCATTGGCATTGTAAAATAATAAAAATATATCACAAACTAAGCAACTTATCACAATAAATGTACCAAACAGAAAAACGTCTGGAAAATAGCACACCAGTCCATAGTTCATACAGATAAAGTTTACTGGAGCATATGTAAAGTTCACTGGAGCATATGTAAAGGTCACTGGAGCACAGCAAATTACCTAAAACATGTTTTTGAGAAAATCGCGTTCAAAGTTTATGTACATTGGCACATACATTTCAACATCTGAAAAGCAACCTAGATGATTGAAACTTTGCACACACATTACTGAATGTATAATTTATCAAAAGGCAAAGTTCAGAGTCATTGTAAAATAATAAAAATATATCACAAACTAAGCAACTTATCACAATAAATGTACCAAACAGAAAAACGTCTGGAAAATAGCACACCAGTCCATAGTTCATAAAGATAAAGTTTACTGGAGCATATGTAAAGTTCAATGGAGCATATGTAAAGTTCACTGGAGCATATGTAAAGGTCACTGGAGCACAGCAAATTCCCTAAAACGCCCCAGGTGCATAGGTGGAGGCATCTCGAGCCATTGTTCGAGCAACCTTTCGTGCCCGACGGGCCTCCATCGTGCTGGCCTGCACTTGCCGCACAGACTCTCGCAACCGACGACTGTCTGCCTCTGCAGCTGACGCTTTCAGTCGACTGCCACACTGCAGCCCCATTATTGCATAGCTGCGCGTCACCGTCGAACCAATCCCCTGATTGAATTCCGCAATCGCCAAACAGGTTGCAGCACAAACACGCATCAGGCCAACGAAGCCTGTCTTTGGACATTTGAGCCACACCTTCGAGTGCAGGCTCTCTTAGCGTTCTGCGTCTTGCCCTGCAAGCAGCGATCCAGCAGGTCAGGATGGCCGAGACGGACGTACACCTCCTTGACCTTCTCTGCAACGCCCTTTGCTAAGGGTGTGCCAACTTTGTCCCGGTGGTAGCCTGGCTCCTCTCCCTTTGCCAGTGCCCGCTGGAAGAAGCACCAGCTGTTGCGGCCAATGGGGCAGTGGTTGTGGTGGGGTTCCTCATCGGTGGACGCCGCATGGAAGAAAGACGCGAAGACTGCACTCCGCATCGCGTCCTTGTCACCCGTGCAGCTCCGAATTGCCTTTCCATAATACAATGTCAGCTTGTTGATGGCTGCCAGGGTGAGCTTTCCGTGCCCGCGTCCACCGAGAGTCACTCCAGTCTTCTTGGTGTCCTTGGTGAGGTTACGCAGTGCCGTCCCCATTCGCTTTGCAACATGGTTGATGCACTCCTCCTTGCGGATGTCCACACCTGCACCATACACCTTCAAGTCACACACATGTTTGTAGGTGCTAGAGTCTCCATCTGACAACATTGTCGTGTAGCGGAAGTTGTGCTTCCCGAGAGAGTTGTTCCACAGAATCTCTGCAGCCGTTTTCTCCATTGCGTTGGAGGACCCGGTGTAGTTTGCTGTACAGTTGTCATGCGCCTTGTACCACTTCTTGAAGTCGTCAGTGTCCCGGCCTCCATAGCGTGACGCTGCGCATGCACAGCGCTGGCAGTAGAGCGACAGGATGGTGAAGTCGATCACCAGTCCTGTCACCTCCACGACGCATCCGATGCCATACATAGACCTGTGGCCCCGGGTCATCCAGGAACCATCGAAACTGACCATGAGGTCCATGACACCGGATTCGTCAATGGAGGGGTCAAGTTCTTTGTACACTCTGCGCACGATTTGGGCAGACTCGCACATAACATCGTTCGCAACACGCATACTTGCATTGGTAATTGCTGTCTCATGTGTGATGTAGGTCGTGTGGTTCATCACTGGCATGTCGAGGTAGCGGCAGAATTTCACAAGTCCCGAGTACCCGACACCCATGTCCATCGTTGCAGACAGAGCTGATCTCACCACGACAAACGGGGCATTCGTCGCCTGAGTCCCATCGGTACGGTCTGATGACAGAGTTGCATTGATGACATTGTCGCAACTGGTGCAGACAGTCTCGAGGCGACACACCATGCCAAGGGTGCGGTCGACAGCTTGGATGGAGAGTGTACGCTTCCTACACAACGTGCATGGCAGGTTCGCGACAAGTGATGGCAACACGGCACAGCGTACAAGTACTGTTGAAAGATCAGCATCTGTCTCATCCTCAACCAGGAAGCGCGGGACACCTATCTCCTCCAGAAGATCTGCATAACCAAACTTCTGTTCAGTGGCAGACAGTCTCCGAGATGTTGATGGCCGCCTTGAAGCCTGGAAAAAATACACAATCTAAATGTATTTCATGAACAAAAAAGTATCCGAGACATGTTCAACAACATGCGCGTGTGTGTATATAGGCTATGTATACGATAATTATCAATGCAAGTTGAGGCAATATAATAAACCATAGTCACAACTCTGCCTCTGGTGTGCCTGGATGGCCCCTAGGCCTGAATGTCAACACAGCCACGAACATCAACAGCATGAACTAGATCAGCGTCAAATCGTTTATACAGCAATAGTTATGCCACAAAGGCTAACGGTGTTTGGATAAAACACAAATGTATATAAATCTTAATCATATGCACTATCATAATGAATATATGAAATATAAGAAATTAAACTTACACTGCGTTCCATTCTCGCTGGCACCATGGACATGGTCGAAGTTGTCGCTGTAGGTTCATTAGCGTATTCAACCCTCGATACCTTCGCACAGCGCGCTAACTGCATCGATGCAAGCTTTCGCTTCCTCCCAGTACCGTAACCGCCCACTCGCTTTCGACAAAACGGCATAATGTCGTTTCACAAAGCGATATAAATGAACGAAACGCAGAGGATAAAAAATTCGATCGAATCGAACGTAGCTGGTATTTCAAGCTGACGTCAGATGATGGAAATTAATATTACAACCAATTAGAGCGCTTGATTTGAGGGAATCCGACATCACGTGATGCTGCCCGGCGAATCGTCGAGGGATTCCCCATTCCTTTGTCACCGAGATGGTTGAAAGGCAGTCATTTATAGTCGGGATTACACGGATACCCGCCGCGCAAATTTTTAAACTGTTTGTACCATCATGCAGAGCGAATATGGGGCTTTCCCGTGATATGCGCCATGTTGGAATGGCAGCGTTTTCTGGCATGCAATCGCTGGCGGAAAATCACCTAATGTTCCATTAGTCTCGGTTCATTTGACAAAAACAAAGACTTCGCAATGATAGGTATCATACAAAAGACATGTTTTATGACAGAAACGTGTTTATTTCGACAGTGCAACTTACATGAATGGCAAGTTGAATAATATTTATACACGGAAATGGCAACAACTCAAAATTCATTTTATTGTCAAAAATCCGTCAAATCTGACCCGAGTCTCTCGTTAAGTCCTCACCAGAAATGCAATAAAATTATGTCCACATTACCTTGAAGCCATCTGAATATGCCAACTTGAACAAGCCAGCTTCATTGTAGGCAACCACTGTGCTGTAGTAGATGTCATTCATGTTGAGTGACAGGCCATCGAGTGTAGTCTGTGTCACCGATGATGTCAACTGTTTTTCAGCAACGTCACGGCCACCTAGAGTCTTACTGACAGATGCCACGTAACGTTGAATGGCTGCCTGCGGATCTCTGAAGACCCGGTTCCAGGACACGGTCACATTAGAAGTTGATGTTTGGAAGTCTACGTCTTTGTTTCCAGAGGGACTCTGTAATTCCTTCACCTTGGCAGCTCGAGACAGCTGTGGCGGGCTGGAGTCCATCTCAACGCCATCCGTGACAAACACCGCATGAGAGTTGGCATCGTACCACGCCCGCACATACACCACATACTTGAGGCGAAATACAAGAACCACATCTACAAATCATAGAATGTTATTTATGAAATTGCTTTATCCTTATTTCCTTGTATGTCTAAGAATCTCTCCAAGACAGACGTACTCCATGGATGTTGTCCCAGTTGGTGCCCGATGTACTCCAGAACTCTATTGCCAGTTCATTTAATTTATAATTCACTCTTCAGACTCTTGCCTAAAATATCCAGATATTTACATGAACAATACCAAATTCAAATACGTTGAAAAGGCAAAATAGATAGGTGGAATTATTTGTAATGATATGAAGGATGACAAAGATATAGCTTTTGTGCGGGGCGTAACGGTATCACTAAAAAATTTCACAACTGTTTGATTGGTGTTACACTGTTAACTGTTAAAATATATTTCATGTATATTGTGTTACAATGTATTGTTCCCAACTATGGATGAACTTTAACAAGGGCACTTATTTGAAATTTAAAGTTGTCTATTACAACATGTATAGACGGATCATAGGTTACAACAAATGGGAGAGCATTAGTAGGTTTGTTAATTATGCTACCGATAATTTTGACGCCCTATTGCGCAAACATATCCATGGTTTTAGAAATCATGTATATGCCACAGAAAATAATTTAATCCACTGTATTAGCATTTGTGTAAATATTGCTTGTTGGTGGTCTATATGGATTAGTGCACTATATTGTGTACAATGGTTATTTTATATCCCATTTATATATATACTCAATTTAAAATAACTACATAATGTATAGTTTATATTTATTTATACAAATATGGACTTTCTGTACAATGGAGATTGTATATCCCATTTATATAATCATACTCAATTATGGATTTTTTTACAGTGGCGACTTTACATCCCTTTTATATACACACTCAATTATCATTATCTTTAATACTTTTAATTTATCTGTTCTCTTAATGCTCACATGCACATGCATTTATACGGGTTTTTGCTTGAAATAAAAAGTATTCCATTCTATTCTTTGAAAAGTTTGCTTTTGTTCTGTTTCACTCTCTCACAATTGTCTGTATTTTTATTTTCTGACTCTACGCTGTCATGTTTGTCTTAATAGAGCTACCCAAAATAACCTGTGGAGTCTCTGGTGCCTAACACAGCACTAATATAGCAGTGTTTGTCTTAGTAGAGCTACCCAAAATAACATGTGGAGTCTCTGGTGCCTAACACAACACTAATATAGCAGTGTTTGTCTTAGTAGAGCTACCCAAAATAACCTGTGGAGTCTCTGGTGCCTAACACAACACTAATATAGCAGTGTTTGTCTTAGTAGAGCTACCCAAAATAACCTGTGGAGTCTCTGGTGCCTAACACAACACTAATATAGCAGTGTTTGTCTTAGTAGAGCTACCCAAAATAACCTGTGGAGGCTCTGGTGCCTAACACAACACTAATATAGCAGTGTTTGTCTTAGTAGAGCTACCCAAAATAACATGTGGAGTCTCTGGTGCCTAACACAACACTAATATAGCAGTGTTTGTCTTAGTAGAGCTACCCAAAATAACATGTGGAGTCTCTGGTGCCTAACACAACACTAACATAGCAGTGTTTGTCTTAGTAGAGCTACCCAAAATAACCTGTGGAGTCTCTGGTGCCTAACACAACACTAATATAGCAGTGTTTGTCTTAGTAGAGCTACCCAAAATAACCTGTGGAGTCTCTGGTGCCTAACACAACACTAATATAGCAGTGTTTGTCTTAATAGAGCTACCCAAAATAACCTGTGGAGTCTGGTGCCTAATACAACACTAATATAGCAGTGTTTGTCTTAATAGAGCTACCCAAAATAACCTGTGGAGTCTCTGGTGCCTAACACAACACTAATATAGCAGTGTTTGTCTTAGTAGAGCTACCCAAAATAACCTGTGGAGTCTCTGGTGCCTAATACAACACTAATATAGCAGTGTTTGTCTTAGTAGAGCTACCCAAAATAACCTGTGGAGTCTCTGGTGCCTAACACAACACTAATATAGCAGTGTTTGTCTTAGTAGAGCTACCAAAAATAACCTGTGGAGTCTCTGGTGCCTAACACAACACTAATATAGCAGTGTTTGTCTTAGTAGAGCTACCCAAAATAACCTGTGGAGTCTCTGGTGCCTAACACAACACTAATATAGCAGTGTTTGTCTTAGTAGAGCTACCAAAAATAACATGTGGAGTCTCTGGTGCCTAACACAACACTAACATAGCAGTGTTTGTCTTAGTAGAGCTACCCAAAATAACATGTGGAGTCTCTGGTGCCTAATACAACACTAACATAGCAGTGTTTGTCTTAGTAGAGCTACCCAAAATAACATGTGGAGTCTCTGGTGCCTAATACAACACTAATATAGCAGTGTTTGTCTTAATAGAGCTACCCAAAATAACCTGTGGAGTCTCTGGTGCCTAATACAACACTAATATAGCAGTGAATCTCATGCAATTGTCGACAGATATGCAACACTTACCAGACTTCTGTGAACTTCTAGTCGTGTAAAATGCCGTGTTGCTGCTGCCTGTCTCTCTCCACAATGGCTGCGACTGATCAATGAGTTTTCCTCCCTTAGACTCCCCGGCGACTCCAACGGTCCACTCATACCTCACTGGTGCCTTGCCTGATGTCACAGCAGTCCGCCAGGTGGCAGCCAGGGCGCACTGAGATCGGGTGAAGTTTATGTCCTGTGAGTTTGATTCCGGAGTTATGGAGTAGTCCTCAATATCATAGACAGACACTTGCTGGTAGCCAGGTTTACCTGTGACGACATGTCAACACAATATCATAGACAGACACTTGCTGGTAGCCAGGTTGGCCTGTGACGACATGTCAACACAATATCATAGACAGACACTTGCTGGTAGCCAGGTTGGCCTGTGACGACATGTCAACACAATATCATAGACAGACACTTGCTGGTAGCCAGGTTGGCCTGTGACGACATGTCAACACAATATCATAGACAGACACTTGCTGGTAGCCAGGTTGGCCTGTGACGACATGTCAACACAATATCATAGACAGACACTTGCTGGTAGCCAGGTTGGCCTGTGACGACATGTCAACACAATATCATAGACAGACACTTGCTGGTAGCCAGGTTGGCCTGTGACGACATGTCAACACAATATCATAGACAGACACTTGCTGGTAGCCAGGTTGGCCTGTGACGACATGTCAACACAATATCATAGACAGACTCTTGCTGGTAGCCAGGTTGGCCTGTGACGACATGTCAACACAATATCATAGACAGACACTTGCTGGTAGCCAGGTTGGCCTGTGACGACATGTCAACACAACATCATAGACAGACACTTGCTGGTAGCCAGGTTGGCCTGTGACGACATGTCAACACAACATCATAGACAGACACTTGCTGGTAGCCAGGTTGGCCTGTGACGACATGTCAACACAACATCATAGACAGACACTTGCTGGTAGCCAGGTTGGCCTGTGACGACATGTCAACACAACATCATAGACAGACACTTGCTGGTAGCCAGGTTTACCTGTGACGACATGTCAACACAACATCATAGACAGACACTTGCTGGTAGCCAGGTTGGCCTGTGACGACATGTCAACACAACATCATAGACAGACACTTGCTGGTAGCCAGGTTGGCCTGTGACGACATGTCAACACAACATCATAGACAGACACTTGCTGGTAGCCAGGTTGGCCTGTGACGACATGTCAACACAACATCATAGACAGACACTTGCTGGTAGCCAGGTTGGCCTGTGACGACATGTCAACACAACATCATAGACAGACACTTGCTGGTAGCCAGGTTGGCCTGTGACGACATGTCAACACAACATCATAGACAGACACTTGCTGGTAGCCAGGTTGGCCTGTGACGACATGTCAACACAACATCATAGACAGACACTTGCTGGTAGCCAGGTTGGCCTGTGACGACATGTCAACACAATATCATAGACAGACACTTGCTGGTAGCCAGGTTGGCCTGTGACGACATGTCAACACAACATCATAGACAGACACTTGCTGGTAGCCAGGTTGGCCTGTGACGACATGTCAACACAATATTATAGACAGACACTTGCTGGTAGCCAGGTTTACCTGTGACATGTCAACACAATATCATAGACAGACACTTGCTGGTAGCCAGGTTGGCCTGTGACGACATGTCAACACAATATCATAGACAGACACTTGCTGGTAGCCAGGTTGGCCTGTGACGACATGTCAACACAATATCATAGACAGACACTTGCTGGTAGCCAGGTTGGCCTGTGACGACATGTCAACACAATATCATAGACAGACACTTGCTGGTAGCCAGGTTGGCCTGTGACGACATGTCAACACAATATCATAGACAGACACTTGCTGGTAGCCAGGTTGGCCTGTGACGACATGTCAACACAATATCATAGACAGACACTTGCTGGTAGCCAGGTTGGCCTGTGACGACATGTCAACACAATATCATAGACAGACACTTGCTGGTAGCCAGGTTGGCCTGTGACGACATGTCAACACAATATCATAGACAGACACTTGCTGGTAGCCAGGTTGGCCTGTGACGACATGTCAACACAATATCATAGACAGACACTTGCTGGTAGCCAGGTTGGCCTGTGATGACATGTCAACACAATATCATAGACAGACACTTGCTGGTAGCCAGGTTGGCCTGTGACGACATGTCAACACAACATCATAGACAGACACTTGCTGGTAGCCAGGTTGGCCTGTGACGACATGTCAACACAATATCATAGACAGACACTTGCTGGTAGCCAGGTTGGCCTGTGACGACATGTCAACACAATATCATAGACAGACACTTGCTGGTAGCCAGGTTGGCCTGTGATGACATGTCAACACAATATCATAGACAGACACTTGCTGGTAGCCAGGTTGGCCTGTGACGACATGTCAACACAACATCATAGACAGACACTTGCTGGTAGCCAGGTTGGCCTGTGACGACATGTCAACACAATATCATAGACAGACACTTGCTGGTAGCCAGGTTGGCCTGTGACGACATGTCAACACAATATCGTAGACAGACACTTGCTGGTAGCCAGGTTGGCCTGTGACGACATGTCAACACAACATCATAGAAACACACTTGAAGCTTCACACAACCAGGGAGTGTCCTAATTACGTAATTAACTGTCATTAAATGTAAGCATATGGGCCTTATATGGGCCTTTATGTTGCCAATATCAATCTATGGTGCGGAGACTTGAAAACTGCGATCACATGAGAACAAAATCTGTTGAGGTTTATGAGATACATTGCCTGTGGGCTATCAGCAGTCTTACTAGGACAGACAGTCTACAAAATATCAAGATCAAGGACACCTTCTCCCCTGAATCATCACAGATGTCATCAGACACAGAAGATGCTGGTGGTTTGGGCAAGTTTGCCATACACCAAAGAGAGAACATCGTTAGGCAACCATTCATGCAAGATTTAAAAGGACAGCGGAAGAAAGGATGGCCACTGAAGAGGTGGAGTGACCAGATCAGGAATGACACTGGGCTCTCACTATTGATATCAGAGCGGTACAAAGTAAATAGAGCTGGATGTAGAGATGTGACCTCCCGGAGGACAGTGAGGGTCAACATAAACCTACGTATTTAAGTCAGTAAGTCATTAAATGTGAACTACAGGACCCACCTTTGACATTGACACAACTGCCCGTTGGCGTACAGATCCCCTCTCCATGTGGAGCACAGGTGCAGTGGCCCTCGCAGCTAACAGGCTGACAGCGGCGCACCAAGGCCAGCGTGCCGGACGTCGCCTGCGAGGGGACAGCCGTGAATGTGCCATGGAGACGACTGCTCATAAGACCGACCTGTGGTGATAGACCGACTCATAGCATTCATTTCATTACAATGGCTCATCTCAAACTATGTATTTCAACATCCTTGTATCTTAGTTGTAATACCACAGGTTCCCGTTAAATGGTTAAAATAAAAGAACCTGCTTTGTTAGCTATCTAATATCAGATTAACTAATTGTAGGCCAATATGACTATATAATTTGTTACAGTAAGTTAATCAGGCAGACAACAGACAACAATACAAGTTGAAGATAATATTACATAAAAACAACAGCAAATCAAATATGATCTACCAAACAGTGTCATGGCCCTAGAAAAGCACACCTGGTTTACTGCCCATATTGAGATGTAGAGCTGTTGGTTTTGCTGCACAGCTGTCTTGACAGAAACGTTTGCTTTCTGAACATATCCCTCATCATTGTGGGAGTCGTTGGTGGCGTGGGTGATCATCACAGGTGAATCATTGTTGGGGTCAGTGGTGGCATGTGTCATCATCACAGGTGAATCATTGTTGGGGTCGGTGGTGGCATGTGTCATCATCACAGGTGAATCATTGTTGGGGTCAGTGGTGGCATGTGTCATCATTACAGGTGAATCATTGTTGGGGTCGGTGGTGGCATGTGTCATCATCACAGGTGAATCATTGTTGGGGTCAGTGGTGGCATGTGTCATCATCACAGGTGAATCATTGTTGGGGTCAGTGGTGGCATGTGTCATCATCACAGGTGAATCATTGTTGGGGTCGGTGGTGGCGTGGGTGTTCATCACAGGTGAATCATTGTGGGAGTCAGTGGTGGCGTGGGTGATCATCACAGGTGAATCATTGTGGGAGTCGGTGGTGGCGTGGGTGATCATCACAGGTGAATCATTGTGGGGGTCGGTGGTGGTGTGGGTGATCATCACAGGTGAATCTTCACGCTGTAGACAGACAACACAGACACTGAATAAAAATCGACCTATGACAGTTGTAGACAAAGAAGCACATTGATCAGTGGTTTTAGCTCCTATTACAGGGGATTCCCTCACTGAACGCATAATGGTTGTTAACTGCACGGAAATAATATTGCCCTCAAACTGCTAATGATATTTTATATTTAAACAATTATATATATACCATGTGTGCCTTTTATTTATGTGTAATAACATTAAAGAAACAAGTACATCTTAATATTACACTTACGGTCAGTAATGTATACAGTTTCCACTGGTATTCTCAATAAGATATACAATGGTAAAAAAGGCTTTAGTTAAATGAGCATTGACTGACCAACAGATCAGAGGCTCCCATTGTTGTTCCAACTGTTACGTAATATGTTGTGATGTCACTGTGTGCATCAGAGAAGCCAAGCCAGGCAAGTCGCAGAGTGTCGTTTTCATATGTCATCCAGCCAAGCTGGTGACGCGTCAATGCTGCAGCGTGCGATGTCTTGACAGCAAAGGCTCCCGTGACTGGGGGAGTGTTGTCAACCTACGCAAGTAATGATGTTTAAGTTGTCTGTCACAACAGCAAAGGCTCCCATGACTGGAGGAGTGTTGTCAACCTACGCAAGTAATGATGTTTAAGTTGTCTGTCACAACAGCAAAGGCTCCTGTGACTGGAGGAGTGTTGTCAACCTACACAAGTAATGATGTTTAAGTTGTCTGTCACAACAGCAAAGGCTCCTGTGACTGGGGGAGTGTTGTCAACCTACACAAGTAATGATGTTTAAGTTGTCTGTCTCAACAGCAAAGGCTCCTGTGACTGGAGGAGTGTTGTCAACCTACACAAGTAATGATGTTTAAGTTGTCTGTCACAACAGCAAAGGCTCCTGTGACTGGAGGAGTGTTGTCAACCTACACAAGTAATGATGTTTAAGTTGTCTGTAAACATAACTAATGTTAAGAATATTTAATGTGCACAAAACGTGCTAAGCTATGAAGAAGTAGGACTGAATTTTTTTTTATACGTTCAGCAACATAAAAATTCAAACAAATGATGTTTACCCGCAATAATACACATGTTACCCACTCTATCAAAATTAGGAATAAGTCGTTAAAATATTCATTCATTTACTAAGTCCCACCTTTATCTAGTAATTGATGTAGTTGCCACAAAACAGGTGATTCCTGTTGTACATAAATACACTTTCAGTTGAAACTTAGGATGTGACTCATACACATAAATTAATGGGTCTAATGAGGTGATTGTCTAGCATGGATTGTACTCTCTGTTCTGTGACAGAGAGAACATCGTCCTACCAGAATGCCTTCACTGATGGACGTTGTACAGAGTCTGGCACCATTGCAGGCGATCACCTTGGCATAGTAAGTCTCTCCATCAGCCAAGCTGACATTGCTGAACGTGTACTCCTGCTCGTCTCCGTACAGCTGCAACCAGTAAATACAACACGAGTTTCTGAAATGAAAGTTACTATTACTGCTGTTTCTGTTGTGGGAACACATAGCAATGATGGAATTGCTACTTTTAATTTCACAGCTACATATCCACTCTTTGAAACTCACAAATATTTGTACAACAAAGCGTTCTACAGTGGTCATTCTACCACGGTCATTCTACCGTGGTCATTCTACCACGGTCATTCTACCGTGGTCATTCTACCACGGTCATTCTACCGTGGTCATTCTACCACGGTCATTCTACCGCGGTCATTCTACCGTGGTCATTCTACCACGGTCATTCTACCGTGGTCATTCTACCATGGTCATTCGAGTAACACACGGTGTAGCATATGAGACGTCTCACCTTCATTGCAGGCACGTTATGATCAATGGAGTCTCTCGTTGTCAGAGACACAAATTGTTCCACAATGGAACTCTCAGGGTCTGACATCTGCCACCGGACACTCAGTGATGACTTCCACACCTACACAAGGTAAAACATGTGACACTCAGTGATGACTTCCACACCTACACAAGGTAAAACATGTGACACTCAGTGATGACTTCCACACCTACACAAGGTAAAACATGTGACACTCAGTGATGACTTCCACACCTACACAAGGTAAAACATGTGACACTCAGTGATGACTTCCACACCTACACAAGGTAAAACATGTGACACTCAGTGATGACTTCCACACCTACACAAGGTAAAACATGTGACACTCAGTGATGACTTCCACACCTACGCAAGGTAAAACATGTGACACTCAGTGATGACTTCCACACCTACGCAAGGTAAAACATGTGACACTCAGTGATGACTTCCACACCTACACAAGGTAAAACATGTCACATTCAGTGATGACTTCCACACCTACACAAGGTAAAACATGTCTCACTCAGTGGTGACTTCCACACCTACACAAGGTAAAACATGTCTCACTCAGTAATGACTTCCACACCTACACAAGATAAGACATTTCACACTCAGTAATGACTTCCATACCTACACAAGGTAAAACATGTCTCACTCAGTGGTGACTTCCACACCTACACAAGATAAGACATTTCACACTCAGTAATGACTTCCACACCTACACAAGATAAAACATTTCACACTCAGTAGTGACTTCCACACCTACACAAGGTAAAACATGTCTCACTCAGTGGTGACTTCCACACCTACACAAGGTAAGACATTTCACATTCAGTGATGACTTCCACACCTACACAAGGTAAAACATGTCTCACACAGTGGTTACTTCCACACCTATATAAGGTGAAACATGTCTCATTCAGTGATGACTTCCACACCTACACAAGGTAAAACATGTCTCACTCAGTGATGACTTCCACACCTACATAAAGCCTCATGGATGGGTTGGAGACAATACCTGTGTGCCTGGCTTCAGGGACCCGATGCGGTTGTCATGAGCTATTCTTGTGACTGTCACTGGCGAAGTGTTGTCAACAATGAACCCATTTGATGAGCTCTCGGTTGACAAACCTACATAAAGTTGTTGCCAAACTATTTATGTTGTTATGAACTCTGATTTAAGACTTTTCAATAAGATTGTGTTGCTTATATACATATTCAAATTGTGAAGGTGTTACAATTTTTCTCCTTATGATAGGAATATTATAGCAAAGTTCTCCACACTGCACACAATTCAAAACAGGTGTGTACCAATTGTCAACCTTTGGTACACCTGTCCAATCCAGTTTTCATTCTTCTCTGGGAAGCTGCAATTACAACATGAAAGTTGATTATTTTGCTTAAATTGTGTCTTATTTATACTGCTGTACTTATTCTGTCTGTAGCATGTGACAGAGCATGTGACAGAGCCACTAGAGACCAACAGTGGTCACAGAACTGTATGTTCAGAACGTACAGCCATAGAAATAACCCTCTCCCACCTGCTTTGTTGAAGACCTTCAGTGTGACGTAAACCTTCCTGCCCAGTGGCAGTGGCTGTGTCAAGTTTGTTATCATCTCGACTGTCACATGGAGTCGAGTGGCAGCGAGTATGTCACTCTGTCCTGGTGACGTCCCAGCATGCCACTCCATGGACAAGAGTCCAGACTCCGGGTCATGGAAGTTGAGCCAGTGAGCAGACAGCACTGACCTGGAGCAGAATCCGCATTGATGTAAAGACACCCTAAGACGAAGGCATCCTAATGCAAAGACACTCCCGCAAAGACACCCTAACCCAAAGGCAACCTAACGCAGACACCCTAACACAAAGGAGGCATTGTCGTATAAGTTATCAAAGTCCAAAAACATATAGTATTAGGCATTGGTGGGTGATGACTTGTTCATCCCACATTTTGTGGGACTTGCCAATCTCAGCACTAGTGGCACCACCTAAAGAGTGAAATGGATATCAATTCATACTGATGCCTGGCTACACAAATTATTTTTAAAAAGTTGTTTCAAAAGGCAAACACAGTACTATACCGCTGCAATACCACATTCTCTGAAACTTCCATATCAGCGCTTATTGTAACTCCAAAGTCCTTTTCTTTTACAGTAATACCCAGACCAGTAGCTCCCATTTTATAGTTTACATCCAAGTTCCATGTCCTGTATGTAGGCATTTACATGTCCCAAAATTTAACATCTGCAAATTCTCAGACCATTTCACTAATCTGTCTAAATGATCATTATGATGATATCATGACTATTTTATAACACCTAAAATATCTTGACATTAAACGTGACTGGGGAAATGTCATAGTTCATACAGCTAACAATGAAAGAATGTGGTTTCGCAACCTAGAGACAAGTAGGTTAAGTTTTTATGATATTGAATGGGCATGAAAATATTTATAGAAATATTTTGTTCTCATATAAGAAAGATAGAAAAGAGAAGAGGACACAAGGTTTCATTAATGAAGGATCAGTGTAGACTTGATATCAGAAACTACTCTTTTCACAGAGGACAATAAATGAATGGAACATATTATCTATAGATTGTGTAAATGCTAGCAGCGTGAATATGTTTAAAAACAAAATTTATAAACATCTCAGGAGGGCGGGTTACATACAAATGAAACATTTCTGCACTCTCGATAAGCCATTGGCTTCTTGTCAACTTGCCATCTGGGCCTTTGCTTTGGATGGCAATCTTGTTAAATCTTCCCAAACAACTGGCTTGTGCAATTGTATTTCTGATCGACAACATTCATTCTGTAATAACTATCAGACAGCAGACCTGAGTGATTACTTATTAATGATTGCACTTCAGAAAGATCAATATCCGAGACAATTGCATCTCCAATATGAGCACGGTGTGGACCAGACTTGTTGGCAGTCAAGTCAAGTCTTAAGCCATTGACCTGCAAGTCAAGTTTTAAGTCAATGACCTCCAAATCCAAGTCAAGTCTTAAGCCATGGCCTGCAAGTCAAGTCAAGCCTCAAGTCAATGACCTCCAAATCCAAGTCAAGTCTTGAGTCATCTATCTGAATTCTGCATCAAGTTAAGTGAAGTCAAAATATGCAACTCGAGTCAACGAGTCTGGCTTTTTGATTGGCAAATATGCGCATAACCTTGTGTCCCACACCACATAACCTTGTGTCCCACACCACATAACCTTGTGTCCCACACCACATATTGAGGAGATGGAGGGTGGTCTAACAAATATTAAACACTACACATTTTTGAGTCTTTGACAACTTATGCGATGGTCCGCAACAAAAAGATACCTAACACAAAGACACCCTAACACAAAGACACCCTAACACACATGGCATCCTAGCACAGACACCAGATCATAAAAGCATCCTAACACAATGACACCCTAACACAAAGATACCGTAACACAAATGCACCCTAACACAAAGACTCCCAACAAAGGCATCCAAATACAAAAGCATCTTATTAACAACAAAGACCCCCTAACAAAAAGGCACCTTAACGCAAAGGCATAATACATTAACAACAAAGACACCTTTACAAAAAAGCATGCTAATGGTAAGGCATCATAACATAGTCATCCTAACCTACAGGCACTGTAACATAGACATCCTAACCCACAGGTACTGTAACACAGACATCCTAAACCACAGGTACTGTAACATAGATATCCTAAACCACAGGTACTGTAACATAGACATCCTAACCCACAGGTACTTTAACATAGACATCCTAAACCACAGGTACTGTAACATAAACATCCTAACCCACAGGCACTGTAACATAGACATCCTAACCCACAGCCACTGTAACATAGACATCTTAACCCACAGGCACTGTAACATAGACATCCTAAACCACAGGTACTGTAACATAGACATCCTAACCCACAAGCACTGTAACATAGACATCCTAAACCACAGGTACTGTAACATAAACATCCTAACCCACAGGCACTGTAACATAGACATCCTAACCCACAGGCACTGTAACATAGACATCCTAACCCACAGGTACTGTAACACAGACATCCTAAACCACAGGTACTGTAACATAGATATCCTAAACCACAGGTACTGTAACATAGACATCCTAACCCACAGGTACTGTAACATAGACATCCTAAACCACAGGTACTGTAACATAAACATCCTAACCCACAGGCACTGTAACATAGACATCCTAACCCACAGGCACTGTAACACAGACATCCTAAACCACAGGTACTGTAACATAAGCATCCTAACCCACAGGCACTGTAACATAGACACCCTAACCCACAGGCACTGTAACATAGACATCCTAAACCACAGGTACTGTAACACAGACATCCTAACCCACAGGCATTGTAACATAGACATCCTAAACCACAGGTACTGTAACATAGACATCCTAACCCACAGGCACTGTAACATAGACATCCTAAACCACAGGTACTGTAACATAGACATCCTAACACACAGTCACTGTAACACAGACATCCTAACACAGTCACTGTAACACAGACATCCTAACACACAGTCACTGCAACAAAGACATCCTAAACCACATGTACTGTAACACAGACATCCTAACACACAGTCACTGTAACACAGACATCCTAACACAGTCACTGTAACACAGACATCCTAACACACAGTCACTGCAACAAAGACATCCTAAACCACAGGTACTGTAACAAAGACATCCTAACACACAGGCACTGTAACACAGACATCCTAACCCACAGGCACTGTAACATAGACATCCTAACCCACAGGCACTGTAACATAGACATCCTAAACCACAGGCACTGCAACACAGACATCCTAAACCACAGGTACTGTAACATAGACATCCTAACCCACAGTCACTGCAACAAAGACATCCTAACACACAGTCACTGTAACATAGACATCCTAACACACAGTCACTGCAACAAAGACATCCTAAACCACAGTCACTGTAACACAGACATCCTAAACCACAGTCACTGTAACACAGACATCCTAAACAACAGGCACTGTAACATAGACATCCTAACACACAGTCACTGTAACACAGACATCCTAACACACAGGCACTGTAACACAGACATCCTAACACACAGTCACTGTAACACAGACATCCTAACCCACAGGCGCTGAAACAGACATCCTTAAAAAGTGAATCTAAAGTAGACATCTAAAGTAGACATCTTTGGGGTTAAACAACATATAATAAAAAACATTTGGGAAGAAATTTGAGGGGCTTCTGTGATTATAAAAATAACAATTGGTGCTTCATAGAAGAGTCAAGGGCAGAGAATGAGTGTTATGGCATCACATTGACGAGATTTTTAACAAGATTTAACAAGATTGCTATCCCAAACAACACGTTCCAGATGGCAAAGTGGACAAGGAAGCCATTGGCTTATCGAGAGTCCAACAATTTTCTCATCTATGTGTAGCCCGCCCTTGTCAAATATCTGTCAATTCTATTTTTAAACATATTCACACTACTAGCATTAACACAATCATTTGGCAGTTTGTTCCATTCATTTATCACCCTCTGTGAGAAAGAGTACTTTTTCATGTCCAACCTACACTGCTCCTTAACTAATGCTGCTTTGTGTCCTCTGGTTCAACTGCCTTCTTTAAGTTTGAAGAACATATTCCTATCAACATCCTGATAACCGTTCACTATTTTAAATAGTTCTATTTGGTCTCCTCTTAGTCTCCTGGTCTCTAGTGTTTGGTTGCTCTTCGTTGTATTCTTTCTAGTTTGTCTATGTCCTTTTTACGATGCGGCCTCCATGCTTGAATACAATATTCCAAATGTGGTCTAAGTATTGCTTTGTGCAGGGGTATAATTAGCTGTTTCTCCTTATACAGTCGCGCCTCGTTATAACGCGGTAGTCGGGGTCCACGACTTCGGACCGCGTTGTAAGCGAGGCGCGTTAGGTGTTCTCATATCTGCCACCAGGGAGCTACTAAACAACAGCAACCGCCGCTTGCCGCAGCAAGTCCATGAACCCTGTCGAAGCCCCGTGTGCTTGCAGCATTGTCTTATACGGCAATATGCAGTTTATGGAACTTATTAAATGCGTATACTAGCATCAACGTGTATTATTTTTAAATGTCACATCCTCTTGACTCTTGAACTGAATAAAACACATGTACGTAAATCGTTGCGGAATAGATCTACTACAATGATGATGTACGGGACCAACAGGCCTACGAATCGAAAATAATAACCTGGACCTGAGCAGCCGAAAACGTATATGATTTGACAAACATAGTATGCAAGTTGATAAAACACACAAAAAGACAATAGGTAGAATTAATAATTGTTTCACTTCATCTGTCAACCGATCTCGACCGAAGCATAAATTTATTACGCACCACTTAACATCGATTCATCATTTCATATGTGGATGACAAATTCGTATTTTCGCCACCGGTAGAGCCTTGGGTTAGGAATTTGGCATGTTGGTTTCGCGTCGCGAAAACGATTAAATTTACGATGTAATGGAAGCATGTAATTTCACCCAAGTGTTATGTTGGTACTGCATGTTACATGCATTTAAAACAGTTGACATGATTCTTATGCGAGGCATATTTGTGAATCTCGATTGCAATTTACAAACCGTCGAAGCGAAGCCAGCGACAGCGTCAGCGATTGATGTTGGCGGCAACGCAAAACAAACAACACGTTGATACTCGTTCATTGACATTGTTCACCTAGTTTCTTGAGAATTGTCAAAGCAATTCTAAGTAGGTTTAAGTGGGCCTATTTGACATTTTCCCCTGGCGGCAGAAATTCGGGGTCCACGACCGACCGCGTTATATCCGAATCCGCGTAATAACGGGGCGCGTTATAACGAGGCGCGACTGTACATGATAGTCCTCCTAATTAGCCCTAGAATTTGATTTCTTTTTGAAGCAGCAATCCCACATTGCTCTGAAACTTTTATGTCAGCACTAAATGTTACTCCTAAGTCCTTTTCTTGTGTGGTTCTACCTAGTACAGCAACCCCCATTTTATATGCTACATCCATGTTTCCATGTCCTATGTGTATACATTTGCACTTCCCAAAATTGAATAACATTTGCCATTTTTCTGACCATTTAACTAATTTATCTAGATCATCCTGTAAACTTTGTTTATCTGTATCATTTGTAACCTTTCTGAATACTTTTGTGTCATCTGAAAATTTGAGTACTTTGCTAGATACGTCATCTTCTCGATCATTTATATGTATTAAAAACAGTATAGGGCCTAATACTGATCCCTGTGGTGCTCCACTCAAAACTGATTTCCAGTTTGAAATCTCACAGTCTATTATTACCCTCTGTCTTCTGTGTGTAAGCCACTTTTCTATCCACTTGATTACATCATTACCTATACCATTTGCTCAATCTTTGGTGTGGCACTTTATCGAAAGCTTTCTGAAAATCTAAGTAGACAACATTCACTGTTGACCCGTCGTCTACCCACTTTGTAATTTCTTCAAAAAAACACAAGAGATTGGTTAGACATGACCTTGCTTTTAGGAACCCATGTTGAGATGTATTTATTAAATTATGTTTTACAAGGAATTCCACCATGTGGTCTCTAATTATTAAACTCACTAGTCTGTAATTTTCTGGCTTGGTCCTTGATCCCTTCTTAAATAGTGGCGTAATGTTTGCTTCTTTCCATTCTGAAGGAACTATTCCTTCTTCTAGTGACAAGTTAAACAATTTTGCAAGTGGTGTACTAATTTGCTCAACAATTTCCTTAAGCAGTTTTGGTGGTATCCCATCAACTCCAGGTGATTTATTATCTTTCATCTTCTAAATTTTGTTTGCTATCATTACAGGAGTTACAAATAACTGCACTAAATGTTCTGATTTGTTTCCCTCAAATTTAGTAAATGGAACTGGATGTGAGCTGATATCTTCTGTGGTAAATACTTAGCTGAAATACTCATTCAGGACCTCTGCCATTTGAAACCCCTCTGAAATTATGTTTCCCCTGTTGTTTTCCAGTGGTCCGACCTTATCTCGAACGTTCTGTTTACTCCTTACATAAGCATAGAAACTCTTGCTGTCATTTTTTATATTACCTGCCAATTTTTTTTCAAAGGTTCTTTTAGATTTTCTAATTTCAGTTGTAGCTAGGTTAAGTGCCTCTTTGTAATTTGCATAGTCTTCATCCTTTCTGGTACGCCTATAAACCCTCCACATAGTTTGCTTAAACACTATTTTTCTAATAGCTTCTTTTGACAAGTGTTTCTTTCTAGACCGTTTTCCTTGTTTTTTCAAGGGAACAAATTTATCGATGATACTCTCAATTTCATACTTTAGAATATTCCAACATTCAATTGCGGTCTTATTCATCAGAATGTTATTCCAATCTAGCTTTGCTAAGTATTTCTCATATCTTTATAGTTACCTTTGTGGAAGTTTCTCCTATACGTTTTTTTATTTTTACTCTCTGATTTTACATTGATGTCAAAATGTATTTGACTGTGGTCACTAATTCTTTTTTGTGATGATAAAACTATATCTAATACATTTTCTCCCTGGTTGGTTCTAGTACGTGCTGAGTAAGAAAGCTATCCTGGATTAAAAATAAAAATTGTTAGTCATCACCCCCTGTACTCTCTAGAGATTTCCATTGTATGTGTCCATGGTTAAAATCTCCCATTATGATACATTCCCCTTTACTAACTTCCTTTATAGCATTTTGTATTTTTGTGTTATCCTCTTCGTTTATGTTTGGACTTCAGTAAACTAATCCAATAGTTAATTTTGAATTCCCTGAAACTATTTTGCACCAAACAGCTTCATCGTAATCTGCTTCACTTTCTAATTTTATTTCATAAGCCTGAATAGATTCTTCAACATATAAAACAACTCCCCCTCCCCTTCTTCCTATTCGATCTCTCCTTTTTACATATCCTGTCAATCCTAATTCAGCATCTGTAATGTCTGTGTTGGCCCATGATTCAGTTATACCATATGTTATACCATTGGTACACTATGGAAAATAAACTTTAACATTTCAATGGGCACAAACACCTGTTTCTGAAGAATGGCTGGTAAGTTGACATTACCTTGAACTCTGATACTCAACGTCATCGCTACCTATGCCGTCAAAGAGAACACCTGCCACTGGAGGTGACGTGTCAAGAATGATCCCATCAGACGTGACGGTGACACACAGACCAGCACCATTACACGCCTCCACTGTCGTGTAGTACGTCACTCCATGCTCCAGTGTCACGTCACTCAAGTGTATGTCTAGAAGTGGGAGGACGACAGACAGGAGAGTCATCGAGAGAATTAACAGAAACACAAGAGACTTGGTGGAAGGCCAGTCAGAAAGTGTTGAAATTAACAACTACTTTATGTGGATTTGTTGATTACACAATTGTGAGCTACGCAAATTTCACACACTGTTTTATCTCATATTCCTCCTGTAGCTACTTGGGAGATATTCATAACATATATATATGAAACTGGTTAAAGCATACATCATACCATTATTTTAAAAGGCTTCCAGATTGCTTTGGATGGCAATCTTGATAAATCTAGTTAAATCTTGCTAAACAATTTTTTTAGTTAAAACAAACTTAAACAAATACTCTGGCTAGAGACAGGTCTTTAGCAAATCTGACACACATGCACGCGCACGCGCGCGCGCACGCACGCACGCACGCACACACACACACCTGTTGAGCAACACAACACTTTCACACGTAGGCAAATAAACACCAATCAATGCTAGCATAAACAAACAGAGAAGATAAACAAATATTTCAAAGTAGAATGGCAGGATGGGGTTTCATTACTACAGAAGAGAGAAACAGATCGAGAATATTCCAAGCATGTTATTGGGCACTTCAGAGTAAACAAGACAGAGTATTTATAAACTCCACTTACTGATTGTGATTCCAACATGTGACTTCTCAAGGATATCTTCACACCCCGGACACTTCCCAATGTTCACGCTGTATCCAGTGATGTGAGTGTGTGGATCATGAAATCCTCCCCAAATTGCTCTAATTTCCGAAGCAGTTGTCTGGAATGGCCAACAAATCCCATAGACAGCCCACTACACTGAAGGGAAAGATCCATCATGAGTGAAGCATTGTGCAATCTTTAAAATTTTAGAATTTCTTGTATTTCAAAGATTTAGGCAATGTGTTACTGTAATAACAGGAACAAAATACAAATTGTTCAAGCATTAGGGTAGCTGGGGCGGCTAACGTGTCAGTCGATTTTTTCCTGTTTTTCCTGGTAACATCGTCAAACGTTGATAATACATATAATTACCACGTATTTTGCCAAATTCAAAAAAAGCATAGAATAGCCACCCCAGCTTTGTTTATAACTTGCCACCTTAAAACTTCAATATTTGCAGTGGGTCCTCAGAACTAAGATCACCTGTTCAATAGTCATGACGTAGTTTTTGTTCTTACTTCTATTTCCTGGGATTCAATATTAATATTGATAGTTTAGTAGTAAAATGGAAGAAGAGGTCACATTTCTGAAGTACTAATGTGGTAATCAGGCAGATATTCACTGTACCAATCCAATGATTATGACAACAGATGGATTAAATTATTAAATACTAACCATATAATCAGTATCAGTGGTTTGTGTACTGGTCGAGACGTCATAAACATGACCAGCAATAGGTGGTGATGCGTCAACTATGACAGCTCTGGACGTGGTCACTGCAGTCAGACCCACTCTGTTTACCGCCTGAAATATGAAATATATTCAACTGACCTGGGGCAGCATTCTGTGTCTGAGGGGTGATGTTCCCTTTCTATTAGACCCAACTAAGAACAGAGGGCAGTGGTAGTGCTAGTGCAACATGGAAACTAGATGAACAGAGGGCAGTGGCAGTGCTAGTCCAACGTGGTAACTAGATGAACAGAGGGCAGTGGCAGTGCTAGTGCAACATGGTAACTAGATGAACAGAGGGCAGTGGCAGTGCTAGTGCAACATGGTAACTAGATGAACAGAGGGCAGTGGCAGTGCTAGTGCAACATGGTAACTAGATGAACAGAGGGCAGTGGCAGTGCTAGTGCAACATGGTAACTAGATGAACAGAGGGCAGTGGTAGTGCTAGTGCAACATGGTAACTAGATGAACAGAGGGCAGTGGCAGTGCTAGTGCAACATGGTAACTAGATGAACAGAGGGCAGTGGTAGTGCTAGTGCAACATGGAAACTAGATGAACAAAGGGCAGTGGTAGTGCTAGTGCAACATGGAAACTAGATGAACAGAGGGCAGTGGTAGTGCTAGTGCAACATGGTAACTAGATGAACAAAGGGCAGTGGTAGTGCTAGTGCAACATGGTAACTAGATGAACAGAGGGCAGTGGTACTGCTAGCACAACATGGTAACTAGATGAACAAAGGGCAGTGGTAGTGCTAGTGCAACATGGTAACTAGATGAACAGAGGGCAGTGGTACTGCTAGCACAACATGGTAACTAGATGAACAGAGGGCAGTGGTAGTGCTAGTGCAACATGGTAACTAGATGAACAGAGGGCAGTGGTAGTGCTAGTGCAACATGGTAACTAGATGAACAGAGGGCAGTGGTAGTGCTAGTGCAACATGGTAACTAGATGAACAGAGGGCAGTGGTAGTGCTTGTGCAACATGGTAACTAGATGAACAGAGGGCAGTGGTAGTGCTAGTGCAACATGGTAACTAGATGAACAGAGGGCAGTGGTAGTGCTAGTGCAACATGGTAACTAGATGAACAGAGGGCAGTGGTAGTGCTAGTGCAACATGGTAACTAGATGAACAGAGGGCAGTGGTAGGGCTAGTGCAACATGGTAACTAGATGAACAGAGGGCAGTGGTAGTGCTTGTGCAACATGGTAACTAGATGAACAGAGGGCAGTGGTAGTGCTAGTGCAACATGGTAACTAGATGAACAGAGGGCAGTGGTAGTGCTAGTGCAACATGGTAACTAGATGAACAGAGGGCAGTGGTAGTGCTAGTGCAACATGGTAACTAGATGAACAGAGGGCAGTGGTAGTGCTAGTGCAACATGGTAACTAGATGAACAGAGGGCAGTGGTAGTGCTAGTGCAACGTGGTAACTAGATGAACAGAGGGCAGTGGTAGTGCTAGTGCAACGTGGTAACTAGATGAACAGAGGGCAGTGGTACTGCTAGTGCAACATGGTAACTAGATGAACAGAGGGCAGTGGTAGTGCTAGTGCAACATGGTAACTAGATGAACAGAGGGCAGTGGTAGTGCTAGTGCAACATGGTAACTAGATGAACAGAGGGCAGTGGTAGTGCTAGTGCAACATGGTAACTAGATGAACAGAGGGCAGTGGTAGTGCTAGTGCAACATGGTAACTAGATGAACAGAGGGCAGTGGTAGTGCTAGTGCAACATGGTAACTAGATGAACAGAGGGCAGTGGTAGTGCTAGTGCAACATGGTAACTAGATGTTATTCACACATGGATACATTAAGCAACTATAAAATGTATAGTTACTTTACCTGCTGATGTCAACAATATAAGATGCATCACCTTGTTGGATAATGTACCTCCTCTCTCTATTACGATCACAATATAAGATGCATCACCTTGTTGGATAATGTACCTCCTCTCTCTATTACGATCACAATATGAGATGTATCACCTTGTTGCATCTTGTATCTCCTCTCCCTATTACGATCACAATATCTCATTCACAAACTGAATTAATTGACCCAGACTCTGAGTTATGGTCGTCAGTCTCACCTGTACGGACACATAGACCGGGTGTCCGTCAGTCAGGTGCAGGTCACCCTGGGACCCCTCCGGTTCCGTTGTCTCAACATAAGACACTGTGTCACAGTAGCCTGACACTGAGCCCAAGCACCAGTAGTAACTTTCAATCCCTGTGAGGAAGTGGCAAATATCAGTCGCAAGCGCAAGAGCCAACATCACCGATCATAATGTATATTGTGGAACCAACAAGTAGATATTAAATTATGTATCAAAGTTCTTTTAATGCTACCATAATTATCATAAGAACACATCCATAAATATATAAATAAAAAAGCAAATATGAGCACTTTCACCAACAGAGCATCCTACATAGTAGCACAAGCAAAAATATATATTTTAGGAAAAAATACATATTGCACCATTCATTGAATCAGCAGACAATATCGTTGCAGCCGACTCAATCTATTCAGTCATACTCACTGAAAGATGTATTTAGAAGAGAATGGCCCACCCACCACTTTCGTCATCAGTAAAGACGCCCTTCCACACTGCTGACAACTCCATCCGTTCAGTCACATACGACCCGCCCACATCAATTAGCACTGCACTGACATCTGGTGGTGTTGTGTCAACAGTGACTCCGGGTGACACCGCTATTGTCGATCTACCCACGTGATCGGTGGCTGAGATGAAAGAGACACATTTAATTCAAAACACAGCAAGGGACACCATTATTCATGATTACACAATCACTGTAAATTCACATAACTTAAATCTATCTCCCTCTCTCCCTCTCTCCCTCTCTCCCTCTATCCCTCTCTCCCACTCTCTCCCTCTCTCCCTCTCTCCGTCTCTCTCCCTCTCTCTCTCTCTCACCCTCTCTCAGTGCATAGAACAAGAGTTTAAAATATATGAACAACACCAACTAACAAGTTCGTATAACAATTCAATCTGACATTCAAAATCGACAACCACACGTGGTTACAAGACGTGACTGACCACCAACCTCGGACTGTCACATAGTAAGTCTGACCATCATGCAGGGTCAGTCCAGTCGTCACGGCCATGTTAGTCACACCAACCTCCATATAGTCACGAATGTCAACCCCCTCTGGTGACGTGCCTGGAACACAGCACACAAACAACTCAAATGATGTCACACAAAATTCTGGCATAACCAAAAGTAATTTTATATTCTGTAATGGATTGTAGCGACACCAAAATCAGATATTTAGAACCAAGCTGGTCAGTTTGGGTTCGAATTATATCGAAGAAAGTTATGTTACAATTTCTTTTGACTCTGCTACCGTATGTTATATTTGTCAATATTACTGGGTTGATTTATTCAGCTTGATAAGATGTTAAGTAGTAGGATCTGCAAGGCAGCTGTTATATTCAGTATGTTCTAGCTGTTTCTGTTACATATGGTTCAACTCCATGTTTTGTTACATGGAAAAAAAATTTCCCGCCATAAAGGACCCTCTTGTATTCAATGTTTTGCTAGTCTCATTTCAAATTAAAAAAACAAACAAACAAACAAACAAAAAACAAACCTACCTAGTATCCACTGCAACATGCTAGCTCGTTTGTGCAACTGTTCTATGTAGTTTTAGTGAAATCATGTGACAAACTATTAAATTACTTAATGTTTGGTCAAACATTAATTGAAGTAAACATGAAAACGCTGAAACGGTACAAATTTCACCTTGGTGAAATTTCGTAACTTTGTCATTTGATCGACAAGAGGATGGCATGATCAGCATTGATCAACATGATTGGCGTATTATGTATTCTTCCTCCTTGTGCTCTGCTGTACAGGGGTGAGGGTCAGGTAAAGTATCGTCGAGCCACTCTTTCTGTTCTTTCTTTGCATAGTTTTCTATCGGCCGACCCTCTCTCCATCTTTCATCCTCCCCCCGATCTTCTCATGTCCCTCCTCACACAAACCTCCCATCTCAGCTGTGGCCTTCCCCTTTTCCTGCGTCCTTGATATTTTTCCACCTCTGCTCTCTTTGCTATTTTGCTGCATCCATCCTTACCAAGTGACCTGCCCATCTCATCCTGCTTCTCACCAATCTTCCTGTTAGGCATCCCAACCTCTTTCCTCAGGTCATTCATCCTTCTTCTGTCCACCCTCTTTGTTCTTGTTATTCAATGAACCCAGTTATTCTCACAAACTTGCAGCTTCCATACAGGCATGATGGTGTAACACACATTCTCAGGACTTTCCCTTTCAGCTTTTTTAAAATTTTTCTGTCCAACATGACTCCCTCTACTTTTCTCCAAGCATTCGCTCCCGCTTGTGTCCGACGTCGCACTTCTTCCACTGAATGCCCATCTTCCGTAACCATTCCTCCAAGGTACACAAAGCCATCCACTTGCTTGATCTCCTTACCATCCAACCTGATGTTTAATTCCTCTCTCTCTGGTGTCCAACCTACAGAACTTCTGTCTTCTACAAGTTCATTCTCATTCCGTGCTTCTCAAATACCCCCTTCTATTCCTCCAACACTTCCTATAGTTCTTGTTTGCTTTTTGCTATTATGGCCAGATCATCTGCATACATCATATTCCTGAGAACATCCTTCATGCTGATCTTCTTGCTGGTTAGTTCGATCATCATGATAAACAGTAAAGGGCACTTCCTTGCCTCAAACCGATGTTAACTGGAAACTCTTCTTCTTTTTGTTCTCTCATACATTGCTTCCACCATCCTGGTTTCTGCTTCTGGCACTCCCATCCATCTCACTGTTGCCATCACCATCTCTCTTGGGACTGTGTCATAGGCCTTCGCCAGGTCCACAAATCCCACTGCCATTCTCCCTTGCATCTCCAAACTCTTCTCTACCAGTTGTCTTAATGCAAACATCCCATTAGTTGTGACTTGCCAATAACGCACAGATACACTCACCTATTGCATATTCATACTTACCAGTAATGCACATATATACTCACCTATGGCGTATTCATACTTGAGTATGCCTGAGTGGTGCGAGGAATGGCCAAAGGCTTCAACGTCAATGAACGAGCTCCAATAAACATTTAATTGTGATCGGTCGATCTAAAACATGCAACCAATTGTGTACTCAGAAGACAGACAGGCTCACATGACTGGTTATGTTTGCAGTCTGTTATTTTTGACAGAAAAACTGCGAAAGGATTGAACATATTCTGTTTAAGATTTTGGAGGAATATAATATCACATATATTATACAATGGTAAACACATAATGAATAAGATGTGTAGACTGTCTTTACAATAAAGAGAGACATAGATGACATTAGACGATCCTTACAAGAAACTCTCTTACTAACAGAGGTATTAATTTACTAGATTAATTGATCACATTTGTACAATGAAATAAACTGAAGCGACAGTGTTTCTGGTGTTTACCGACCCACACTTGACCAGTGATGAGTGGTGTCCTGTCCACTGTGACTCCATTGACCTACCTGGAAGTGCCAGTGTTTCTGGTGTTTACTGACCCACACTTGACCAGTGATGAGTAATGTCCTGTTCACTGTGACTCCATTGACCTACCTGGAAGTGCCAGTGTTTTTTGTGACTACTGACCCACACTTGACCAGTGATGAGTGGTGTCCTGTTCACTGTGACTCCATTGACTTACCTGGAAGTGCCAGTGTTTCTGGTGACTACTGACCCACACTTGACCAGTGATGAGTGTTGTCCTGTTCACTGTGACTCCATTGACTTACCTGGAAGTGCCAGTGTTTCTGGTGACTACTGACCCACACTTGACCAGTGATGAGTAGTGTCCTGTTCACTGTGACTCCATTGACTTACCTGGAAGTGCCAGTGTTTCTGGTGACTACTGACCCACACTTGACCAGTGATGAGTGTTGTCCTGTTCACTGTGACTCCATTGACTTACCTGGAAGTGCCAGTGTTTCTGGTGACTACCGACCCACACTTGACCAGTGATGAGTAGTGTCCTGTTCACTGTGACTCCATTGACTTACCTGGAAGTGCCAGTGTTTCTGGTGACTGCCGACCCACACTTGACCAGTGATGAGTAGTGTCCTGTTCACTGTGACTCCATTGACTTACCTGGAAGTGCCAGTGTTTCTGGTGACTACCGACCCACACTTGACCAGTGATGAGTAGTGTCCTGTTCACTGTGACTCCATTGACTTACCTGGAAGTGCCAGTGTTTCTGGTGACTACTGACCCACACTTGACCAGTGATGAGTAGTGTCCTGTTCACTGTGACTCCATTGACTTACCTGGAAGTGCCAGTGTTTCTGGTGACTACTGACCCACACTTGACCAGTGATGAGTAGTGTCCTGTTCACTGTGACTCCATTGACTTACCTGGAAGTGCCAGTGTTTCTGGTGACTACTGACCCACACTTGACCAGTGATGAGTGGTGTCCTGTTCACTGTGACTCCATTGACTTACCTGGAAGTGCCAGTGTTTCTGGTGACTACTGACCCACACTTGACCAGTGATGAGTGGTGTCCTGTTCACTGTGACTCCATTGACCTACCTGGAAGTGCCAGTGTTTCTGGTGACTACTGACCCACACTTGACCAGTGATGAGTAGTGTCCTGTTCACTGTGACTCCATTGACTTACCTGGAAGTGCCAGTGTTTCTGGTGACTACTGACCCACACTTGACCAGTGATGAGTAGTGTCCTGTTCACTGTGACTCCATTGACTTACCTGGAAGTGCCAGTGTTTCTGGTGACTGCCGACCCACACTTGACCAGCGATGGGCGGTGTCCTGTCCACTACGATTCCATTGCTGCACTCTGAGTTTTGGTCCAGATGTTGAGTGAACTTCTCAAACTTCAGTTCGGTGGCATTGGCCAGGATACATATGTAGTAGCGCTGTCCTTCATTCAGACTCAAGCCGTGAACGTTCATGAAGTTGTCCTGTAACAACAAGAGATGTAGCATTGGCCAGGATACATATGTAGTAGTGCTGTCCTTCATTCAGACTCAAGCCGTGAACGTTCATGAAGTTGTCCTGTAACAACAAGAGATGTGGCATTGGCCAGGATACATATGTAGTAGCGCTGTCCTTCATTCAGACTCAAGCCGTGAACATTCACAATGTTATCCTGTAACAACAAGAGATGTGGCATTGGCCAGGATACATATGTAGTAGCGCTGTCCCTCATTCAGACTCAAGCCGTGAACATTCACAAAGTTATCCTGTAACAACAAGAGATGTGGCATTGGCCAGGATATATATGACCACCTTTTAGTGTCAAACCATGAACATTCACAAAATTGTCCTGTAACAATAACAAAAGAGATGTGGCATTGGCAAGGACATATATGTCCACCTTTTAGTGTCAAACCATGAACATTCACAAAGTTGTCTTGCACAAAAATAATGCATGAAATATACCAAATAAATTTGGATTTTTTGGCAGACATTGCAAGTGACAACAGCAAACTTACACTGAAATGTCAACTTTTGTATAAAACATATCCACCTGAATATTGTATATTTATGTAGTGAAGCAGTGGTCAGTCTCCTCTTACCCAAGTCTGTCCACAGGCCATCACTTCCGGGGCTGAGCAGTCGTAGTCTGTGTAGTCTGGCGCTGTTTCCGGCTGGACATAGGCAAATCTCCGGATGGCATCATCAGAGACGACCTTCCAGTGGTACGTGCCGTGATGGAGGTCGGGCCACACAGCACTCAAGGTCGATGAGGATGGAGTGTACTCTCGGTCTGGTGTTGGCCACAGTGCGTTCTTCTCAAGTAAGATGTTACTATGAAAAAGTAAATGCGATGATACTACTGTAGTTTTAAAATGTCATGCATCTTTGCCATTTCAATTAACTGAAGTTGCAATGTTTTCCAATTAACAACACCTGCTATAACTACTATTTAGTTATAATGTAACATCTCAGAATCCTTGTTTATTCAGAACTATCTAGATTTGTATATAACCTTTGTCCTTGTTGGCATTAAAACTTATTTCACAAACTATCATGTCTAACCACATCCATATTAGAATAACGTGCTACATATGTAAAACAACCGTCTTCTGTGTGAATGAGTACTTTCTCATATCCAATCTACACTGTTCCTTTCACTCACCCGTCCAATGTCAATGCTACTGCATCCATCACTGTGAGTCTGACTTTTCTGGCGACGTCACATCCCCTCAGTTGGTGGGTGACGGTCGAATACAGACCCACTTTGTTGTAGACCCTCAATGCCAACACTACACAACTGGACATTTCTAGCGGCACCACCAGACTGGCCGTGTAGGAACAAAGCTGCAGTAACAGGCACGAACAAGGTCTATGCAGTAATCAGACTGGCCGTGTAGGAACAAAGCTGCAGTAACAGGCACGAACAAGGTCTATGCAGTAATCAGACTGGCCGTGTAGGAACAAAGCTGCAGTATCAGGCACGAACAAGGTCTATGCAGTAATCAGACTGGCCGTGTAGGAACAAAGCTGCAGTAACAGGCACGAACAAGGTCTATTCAGTAATCAGACTGGCCGTGTAGGAACAAAGCTGCAGTAACAGGCACGAAGAAGGTCTATGCAGCAATCACGTTTCTTTATATTCAGGACACATTATGTTGTAGTAATGTGACAAAATATGTAACAAAATACAGGCCAAGTGATTCTTATGCACTGAAAATGCTGGGTGATGTGTTGAGAATGAGACTTCCCAAAGCAGCACTTAAAGAAAAACAAAAATCATAGTTTTGGGGCTATGCACCTAAGAGATAATAAAATCTAACCAAATGCAACTAAAATCAAAAGTGGTTTACTAAAAACGTGTTGTAAAAGTGGGATATTCTGGTAAATTCTCTAGTTTACTTTTAAGTTAGGTGCTGATATATTAAAGAGGCATGCTTTATCTGTGAATAAAAGTGATTTAGCGGAACGTAATTATTATAAAGTGAACTTTATGGATAGTTAATTTACAAAGCTATCGACTATCGTGGAAAAACATTTTGACAATTTAAAAAACTTCGTTTCAGGTGGAGTGTCTCCCCTTAAGTGGAATCCATCTGGAAAAAGGGAATACCTAAAGAACCTTTGTATACTTCGAAACACTGGACAAGATGATCACTGTGGCTCAAGACAAGGGAGGATGGCATGCAATTGTTTCCAACCCATGCGACGCCTTTGGCCCAAGAGGAATGAATATACACTATAATGAAGCATACATATGTAACAAATATTCAGGCCAAGATATTCCCCACAACCAACCCTGTGAGCTGTCTATAAAGATACAAAGAAAATAAAGGCTATGGAGAGAAGACTACATTTTCAATCACCCACAATATCTGCAACATTCTGGCTGTAGTTTTTTGTGAATCATTCTTACATGATTCGCTGGATTCTTTGTTTTTCTGCAGGTCACGTCCTCACTGGCCATCACTTGCCAGTTGTAGAGGTGATCAGGGCTGTGTCCACTGTCGTGTTGCACTTGTAGTGACCACTCACGACGAGAGATGACATCAGCAGCTGCTGTCACCAGTGATATCGATGGGTCCGCAAAGTGAGACCAGGTGAACGTAATATTTGTATTGGTCAGTGAAGCAGAGGTCAAGCCGTTAGATACAGGGGCATCAGGTGTGATGGTCACTCCATCTGAGTAGAGGGGCTGCAATAAAATAGAATGACAGACTGCATGCTACTTAATTACAATGCAATTAAAATGATACGAAATAGTGTAAGGTGTCCCTCCTTTCTACAAATGTTATCAATTTGGAAACGTACAGTTGTACTCTTGAGATTACATGACTTTTGGTTTGATTTAACAACAATTAAAAATATTGCCACCCAAGACAAAACACCCAGATGGCAAGTGAACAAGGAAGCCATTGGCTTATACAGAGTCCAACAATTTCTCATCAATGTGTAACCCGCCCTTCTGAGATATTAGTGAAATTTGTTTTTAAACATATTTACAGTGTTTGCATTTACACAGTCTGTTTATATGTTCCAATCATTCATTGTCCTCTGTGAGAATGAGTACTTTCTAATATCCAATCTACACTGTTCCTTTGCCAACTCTACTTCATGTCCTCCAGTTCTTCTATCTGTCTTAAGTGAACGTACAATTGATGCACAATTGACCTTGTATTCCCAAAAATTTATATTCACTACAAATTGTATTATTTTTGGTACATAACATTTGCTTCTTCAATGGTACTGTCAAATAACGTTTACCAAGATTTTGATATCGTCACAGAAATCAATCCCAAATGTTGTTTTTGTGTACTTAATTTAACCATTTCTGGCGGCTTTGAAAATGTTCACTGTTGAGATCTTTTTTACTCAGTTCAACAGCTTTAATCATGGATCAGCAATCAAAACTTTTCTATAGGTTTCCTGGCTTTCTGTAATTGTTTTCCAAAATCTATCAGTAGCAATGGCAATTTACCACCACGTGATGTATTGCTTAGACAGAGTGTTTGACAGTTTTGTCAATGGATTTTTCTGGATAATGGTGATGATCGGAATAACAAAATTAGCAATGGAGGCAAAACTGTGGCAGTATTTTTTATCTCTACTCTGATGATGAACTGATACAATTCTTGGATTGCTGGCTACCATGATAACAAAAACTAACATTGTCTGCCTTGTTTTATTTGTCGATTATTCTACTTTTGAAATATATGTGGTGTTACTATTCATAAAATGCATTTTGTTGCAGAAAACTTAATTTGATGTAATGCAGTCAATTTTCTTACAAAGTTACCAAGAATGCCGTATTCGCATACTACTAAGTTGGGAAAAGATGACATGAAGAAAGAGTCAAGGCTTTGTCCCTTGCACAACAGCTGTTTTCTATCAACTGAAAATTGAAGATGTCAAACTTTCCGACTAGTAAAATTAAGTTTCAGGACAAGTTTCTATCTGGCAGGAGTTCAGACTGACCAGGAAGCAGCCGTCTTGGTGACAGAACTGGACAACTGCCTGGTACGTGTGTCCTGGTGACAAGAACAGATCTGTGGCAATCACATAATCCACACGGCCAGTGTCTGTCAACTCACGACATTCTGTCCAGTCCCTGAAATTATAGTAACAGAATCAATATCAATGACAATATATGCAGCAACAATTAGAATATTTGGTAATTTGGTAAAATTGAAACAACCTCAATATTATGTTCATATTAAATTTGATTCCTTCCAATTATGTTTGGTGAATATGCCGAAAAATATGCTTAAAAATATATATGCCTATATTGTAAACACAAAAGAATAAATAAAACTGAACTGTGAAAATCTCTTCAATCCAATCATAAATATCTCGTACAAGGCCAGGCTGTAGTCTGAGTGAACAGACCTTGAAGTGTGTTCTTGTATCCCCCATTTCACATTTGACACTAAAGTTGTAACATTTGCTGGCAGATTCCAGAGGATACTCATGTGACTGATGGAAGACTGAAAGTCTACGTCAACGTCGCATGATTTGTCTGGCAGAGAAGTGTCATGATGCGATGTCTTCAATTGTGTTGTTGATTCATCTAAAGGCAAAATAATCATTTCTTTATTTCGCGATGAAACATTCTGTATCACAATTGTTAAGCTAGCTCGGTTGGCTATTATAATAAATTATGCTTGAATTGGGTAGTTTCAGTAGAAGTTTTTAACATAAATTAACCATTCCTTCATAAATTGTAGTTGAAATACTATAAAATATTCCAGATTCATAATAAATTGTGGAGTTTTTCATGTCACAAGATTAAAAAATACCCACAAAATGTGAAATTACTAAAGAAATAAATGACAAACATATAAGTATGACAATGTCACTGATAACTTTAGGGGAAATTTTGGTTAACATAAACGAATTACGTCTGCTACACCACCGTGAATGAATTAAGCAAAAGTTGAATGACAGTTTAAAGTGGCAGTGTATTTTTGACACAAACCCTTCACCAATCATAATTCCAAACCGTGTAAAGTTGCCTACATGTAAGACGCGTTCATACGCCAAATTGCAGCATCGTAAGTGTTGTAGTTTTTATAAAAAAATTTAATTAGGTATCGTTTCCTGATTGTTAGTGATAAGAGAAATGTCAATAGATATGCGTATCATGCTTGAAATGTGACGATTTTCACTGACATTTTACATATTGTTGACAAAACATTATGGCCATTTGTAATATTGACATGTCCCCTTAATTTGCCTCCACAATGGCCCTTGAAAGGGCATTTGTAATGTGTTGTCATCTATGATAACAAGTTATGCCAGCCATATGACAAACATGTGGCAGGGCTTGTTTATGATCTTTTTGACTGGCCCATTATCTGGCGGGGTCACCAGGTCAGGGTCACAGGCCATTTTCATTATAAGTTCAAAGGCACAATAAACTATGTTAGCTCTGATATTTGCTGGTTTAAGGACATGATTTAGTTAGGTATACATAATACTGATGTGTACTGGAATCACAGTAACCAGACGATATGTTCGCTTTCACGGCGAATGAATACAGCTGGTTAGAATATCTTAGCACAAGCAGTCATTGCGTACTATGGAAACATCATCAAACTAATGAATATAAAACTGCAAGTGGATACGTACACAGCTGTTGGTATGTTGATTAATACGTCATTAACTTGGCCTATTTAACCTATTTAACTCTACACGTACTGGACTTGCATTGTTGTTCTGCAAAATTATCATTTATTTATTTTGTGATTAAACATACTCAACTACAACTGTTAATCAAAGATTCTTCAGTCAATATATCAAAAGCATGAATTACTAATAGGAGATAAGTACCAGTTTTTAGATATTTATTTTGCTGTATGCAAGTATGAAATAAAATGGTAGGAATTCAATAATCAAGTGGTAACATGCTTCCTTCTAATTGAAAGACCACCCAGTGTGCATAATTGGTCATCACTTGTTGAAAACACATTTATGATCAATTTTCGATCTCTTTTATCCATTAAGGACAATGCAAAATTTCAGAAATATGTAAGAAATTAAAATCCACTGGTTAGTTCCAGTGCAAACAACTACAACCACATATGTACGTACGTACGTACGTACGTACATACATACATACATACCCACATGCATACATACATACATAGTTATGTGTATGATTTCTTTAATTTCACATAGCAATTAAATGACTAAATATTGCATTTATAGTCATTTTATTTTAAATTAAAAAATTAATGAATTGTAGAAGCATAAAAGTCACATACCCATTGAGCATGGCAAGGCATCAAATATCTTGACACCTTCTAGCATCACATCAACTGGCAGTATAGTGACGCCATCGCTACTAATATCAGTGCTGCCATCTAGTGTGCTGGCACGAACCGAGGCATAGTAAGTCTGGAAACAGTCGGCTTTCTTATTGGTGTCAACAGTTGTAAATATCAATCAATATGTTCAGATACTTCAGTAATAATTATTTTATTCTTGAATTTAGTATTTCATGGGGTGTCAGGACTGCACATCTATGAGCAGGGCCTATAGATATTAGTTGATGGTACTAATATTTATTACCCCTATTTCAAATGTCGGCTCCCCTGGCAAATATCAATGCCTGAACACAAAATGGGGCAAAGATGTACATGCATATGTATAATATATAGCAAATTTTTAACAGACAACATCAATGCTTGGAATAATTAAGTTTACAAGTCTTATTACTGTTTTGTGTCTCATAAGCTTTATGAATGTATATCTTATAAATTTACAAATACATTATGCAATTTGACGACCATGTGACAGCATACGTTAAGCAACAATACAGATTAGTTATACCTTGAATGGCTCAAGCACTAGGCCTGCCAGTATCTTGCTTGGAGTGGTGACATTGCTGTAATTGGAGACGTCTTCATAGCCGGGTTTAGTACCAATGGCCAGCTGATAGGTGATCTCCTGGTCTACGTGATGGAAGCTGTACCATGCAATGTGTAGCTGTGACTGGTTCGCCTGGTGGTCAATGTCTTCAGACAGCTGCAATCATTAGTTGATGTAGGACAGTCACATTGACACATCAACATCTATTGCATAGCAAGGCATTGGTTGATGTAGGACAGTCACATTGACACATCAACATCTATTTCATAGCAAGGCATTGGTTGATGTAGAACAGTCACATTGACACATCAACATCTATTTCATAGCAAGGCATTGGTTGATGTAGGACAGTCACATTGACACATCAACATCTATTTCATAGCAAGGCATTGGTTGATGTAGGACAGTCACATTGAAACATCAACATCTATTTCATAGCAAGGCATTGGTTGATGTAGGACAGTCACACTGACACATCAACATCTATTTCATAGCAAGGCATTGGTTGATGTAGGACAGTCACATTGACACATCAACATCTATTTCATAGCAATACATTGGTTGATGTAGGACAGTCACACTGACACATCAACATCTATTTCATAGCAAGGCATTGGTTGATGTAGGACAGTCACATTGACACATCAACATCTATTTCATAGCAAGGCATTGGTTGATGTAGGACAGTCACATTGACACATCAACATCTATTTCATAGCAAGGCATTGGTTGATGTAGGACAGTCACACTGACACAACATCTATTTCATAGACATACATTGGCTGATGTAGGGTAGTCAAACTGACACATCAACATCTATTTGATAGTGATACATTGGATGATGTGGTACATCACACTGACACATCAACATCTATTTCACAGTGATACATTGGTTGATGTAGGACAGTCACAATGACACATCAACATCTATTTCAGTGCAATACATTGGTTGATGTAGGACAGTCACACTGACACATCTGTTTCATAGTGAGAAATAAGTTAAGTGTCGTTTCAAATTGGATCATATAATATGTCACTTATACCAACTTAACAGCAAGAAGCACTGTAACAGACACAGCATAGAAATTGAAACATCTGTTTTACAAAACACCTATTTTCATATTATAAAGACATTATCACACATATACACTAATATTAATACATACTTGTTACCAAATTTACTTTATGATAGTTGCTAGTGACTTTGATGGCATTTGTCAGACGTAAGAGACAAATGACCACATTCTGGTGATACTCACCAACTCAGATGTATTGAGAGGAAGTTCCACAACGATGCCACCGTAGGGTGGACCTCTGTAATGTTCATATACTTCCGATGATATGACTCTGGCGAGACCATTAATGCCTTCTAGTTTCAAAGATAAATAGTACAAGTGACGACCATGGAGGCACCACTGTAGATCACTGACAGGTATCGCCACACAGGTGGGGGGGTCTGTCCAAGAACAAAGTCCTGATACACTCGAATGTTGTGTCAGAGCCACAAACTCTTTGATATTGTCTGTAGCAAGACTGTGACCTGGGGAACAAACAATACCCGCGCAAGGTCAGATTAAATTAAGTCATTATTAAAGTGAAACAATAGTCGCAGTTTTGGGCCTATGCACCTACAAGGATTCCTAAAACATAACCATTTGCTACTACAATCAAGAACATCACAAAATGCATCACCATTACCAAGAGCCACTTACCTACAGCATAGCTATAGCTGTATATGAGACCATCTTGTACATCTTTGGCTGAGAAGCCTGCCCTGTCCCACCTGCCTACCAGGTACTTGGTGTCATTGTGTTCTTGCACGGACACTGCAATACTGCCACTGAAGGCCGGAGCATCCACTTGGACCAGGATGGGACCTGTCACCTGGGAATACAGACATCAGTGTTAATGTATGTGTGTAGGGGTTAGTGGACCAGGATGAGACCTGTCACTTGTGAATACAGACATCAGTGTTAATGTATGTGTGTAGGGGTTAGTGGACTAGGATGGGACCTGTCACCTGGGAACACAGACATCAGTGATAATGTATGTGTGTAGGGGTTAGTGGACCAGGATGGGACCTGTCACCTGTGAATACAGACATCAGTGTTAATGTATGTGTGTAGGGGTTAGTGGACTAGGATGGGACCTGTCACCTGGGAATACAGACATCAGTGATAATGTATGTTTGTATGAGTTACTGGACCAGGATGGGACCTGTCACCTGGGAATACAGACATCAGTGATAATGTATGTGTGTAGGGGTTAGTGGACCAGGATGGGACCTGTCACCTGGGAATACAGACATCAGTGATAATGTATGTGTGTAGGGGTTAGTGGACCAGGATGGGACCTGTCACCTGGGAATACAGACATCAGTGGTAATGTATGTTTGTAGGGGTTAGTTGACCAGGATGGGACCTGTCACCTGGGAATACAGACATCAGTGATAATGTATGTTTGTATGAGTTACTGGACCAGGATTGGACCTGTCACCTGGGAATACTGATATTAGTGATAACATATGTGTATAGGGGTTAGTGGACCAGGATGGGACCTGTCACCTGGGAATACAGACATCAGTGATAATGTATGTTTGTAGGAGTTAGTGGACCAGGATGGGACCTGTCACCTGGGAATACAGACATCAGTGATAATGTATGTTTGTAGGAGTTAGTGGACCAGGATGGGACATGTCACCTGGGAATACAGACATTAGTGATAACGTATGTGTATAGGGGTTAGTGGACCAGGATGGGACCTGTCACCTGGGAATACAGACATCAGTGATAATGTATGTTTGTATGAGTTACTGGACCAGGATGGGACCTGTCACCTGGGAATACAGACATTAGTGATAATGTATGTGTGTAGGGGTTAGTGGACCAGGATGGGACCTGTCACCTGGGAATACAGACATCAGTGATAATGTATGTTTGTATGAGTTACTGGACCAGGATGGGACCTGTCACCTGGGAATACAGACACTAGTGATAATGTATGTGTGTAGGGGTTAGTGGACCAGGATGGGACCTGTCACCTGGGAATACAGACATCAGTGATAATGTATGTGTGTAGGGGTTAGTGGACCAGGATGGGACCGGTCACCTGGGAATACAGACATCAGTGATAATGTATGTTTGTATGAGTTACTGGACCAGGATGGGACCGGTCACCTGGGAATACAGACATTAGTGATAATGTATGTTTATAGGAGTTAGATTGGTGGGGGTGTTCACAGGTTTCGGTGAACGGTGGCGTTATGGCCCCACCTTTTAGGTTACAAAAATATATAGAGTAGGAATTTTAGCAAGTAGTCTAGTCCAGTGATGCAGTATATGCAAATAGGTTTGTGTCGAGTATTGTCGGTATTGGGTTAATGTTTTAATGTGCTGGTGATGATGCCATGAATTGTCTTGTGTTGTAGGAATATTACTACATGTACTGTATTGCTATGTCGAAGTGTGGGCTCTGGGAGCATTGTGTCCAGGCGGCTTTTTATGAGGCTCAGCCACAGGCTTGGCGCATGTTACAGGGTCCACACTTCATGCTTTTAATCGCAATAATATGCCATTAGGCATAATCTTAATAAACATCATTTATTTGGCCTTTTCATATCCTTACACCTGGCTTGCGTTGTTGGTTGCATAAATGTATGTTTGTTGGAGTTAGTGGACCAGGATGGGACCTGTCACCTGGGAATACAGACATCAGTGATAATGTATGTTTGTAGGGGTTAGTGGACCAGGATGGGACCTGTCACCTGGGAATACAGACATTAGTGATAACGTATGTGTATAGGGGTTAGTGGACCAGGATGGGACCTGTCACCTGGGAATACAGACATCAGTGATAATGTATGTCTGTAAGGGTTAGTGGACCAGGATGGGACCTGTCACCTGGGAATACAGACATTAGTGATGATGTATGTTTGTAGGGGTTAGTGGACCAGGATGGGACCTGTCACCTGGGAATACAGACATCAGTGATAATGTATGTCTGTAAGGGTTAGTGGACCAGGATGGGACCTGTCACCTGGGAATACAGACATCAGTGATGATGTATGTTTGTAGGGGTTACTGGACCAGGATGGGACATGTCACCTGGGAATACAGACATTGGTGATAATGTATGTGTGTAGGGGTTAGTGGACCAGGATGGGACCTGTCACCTGGGAATAGATACATCGGTGATAATGTATGTTTATAGGAGTTAGTGGACCAGGTTGGGACATGTCACCTGGGAATACAGACATTGGTGATAATGTATGTGTGTAGGGGTTAGTGGACCAGGATGGGACGTGTCACCTGGGAATACAGACATCAGTGATAACGTATGTTTATAGGAGTTACTGGACCAGGATGGGACCTGTCACCTGGGAATACAGACATCTGTGATAATGCATGTTTGTATGGGTTAGTCGACCAGGATAGGACCTGTCACCTGGGAATACAGACATCAGTGATAATGTGTTTGTAGGGGGTCAGTGGACCAGGATGGGACCTGTCACATGGGAATACAGACATCAGTGGTAATGTATGTTTGTAGGAGTCAGTGGACTAGGTTGGGACCTGTTACCTGGGAATACAGACATCAGTGATAATGTATGTTTATAGGAGTTAGTGGACCAGGACGGGACCTGTCACCTGGAAATACAGACATCAGTGATAATGTATGTTTATAGGAGTTAGTGGACCAGGATGGAACCTGTCACCTGGAAATACAGACATCAGTGACAATGTATGTTTATAAGAGTTATTGGATCAGGATGGGACCTGTCACCTGGGAATACAGACATCAGTGGTAATGTATGTTTGTAGGGGTTAGTGGACCAGGATGGGACCTGTCACCTGGGAATACAGACATCTGTGATAATGTATGTGTGTAGGGGATAGTGGACCAGGATAGGACCTGTCACATGGGAATACAGACATCAGTGGTAATGTATGTTTGTAGGGGTCAGTGGACTAGGATGGGACCTGTTACCTGGGAATACAGACATCAGTGGTAATGTATGTTTTATTGGGGTCAGTGGACTAGGATGGGACCTGTTACCTGGGAATACAGACATCAGTGGTAATGTATGTTTGTAGGGGTCAGTGGACTAGGATGGGATTTGTTACCTGGGAATACAGACATCAGTGGTAATGTATGTTAGTAGGGGTCAGTGGACTAGGATGGGACCTGTTACCTGGGTATACAAACACCAGTTATAATGTATGTTTGTTGGGGTCAGGTATCCAAAGTGCATCCATTCAAATACAGTCAACTTAGGAGATGTTGTTGTCATGTAAAGTAATTAATAAGAATGTTTCAGTCTGTTAACCAACTTAGCCTTACCTGAACAGTCTGTCACCCCACCCTGTTGACCTTACCTGAACAGTCTGTCACCCCACCCTGTTGACCTTACCTGGACAGTCTGTTGCCCCGCCCCGTTGACCGCCTTGATGTGCATGTAGAACGTCTCTCCGTCCATCAGGTCAGGGTGGTACGTAATAAAGTGACGGTGTCCGTGAGTCAACGTGTACGGAAGCAGATCCATGTCCTCGGAGCCGGTGGAACTGAGGCCTACTTCGTATGTGTGAATGCCACTTTCCTCGTCCGAGCCGAACCACGACAACTCCAACTAACAGAAAGTGTACAAGTAATGGGTGAATCGCATTCAATCAAGTACACATGCAACACACTGCATCAGTTTACTACTTAAAAAGAAGTATTGTAGTTCCACAAAATTAATTATGTTATGTTCAAAGGGACAAAAATGCAAAAATAACTGTCATTAATATGTTGATATCATGATGTCAGCAAAATAACAAAATCTATATATAAAAAACAGTCAAGTCTCATTTATCTGCAAATTTTGGTTCCCAAGTTTTTTGGCAGGTTTAATGAAGCTTGTGGATCAGTGAATCACAGATTACATAAACAATTTACCACAAAAACATGCATATTACAGGCTACAAAAATGGATTATCGAAGAGTGGATAAACGATACATGACTGTAACCTTGAAATAATCACTAACCACATTCTCTTTGCTGACTATGATGTTTGACTGGTCTGGAAAAGTCGGTCTCTGACACAAGGTGACATTGTTTTCACCAGAAT